>JAZDUH010000386.1:9270000-9322500 GCA_036419115.1 Scarus forsteni | reverse complement strand
GACAAAACTTCCTGCTCGAAACAGCAGCGTGATTGAGGCTAATGAAATTGTCAGAGTATAGAAAGAATGTTTTTTTAAAATAAATATATAGGTTTTATTGAGTTGTAGGGATTGAATCTGCTGTGTTTTGTCCATTGAAAAAAAAAAAAAAACATTTCTTAGTTGTAGCATTAATGGTGAGGATTTAAAGATCATACTGTGGAGTTTGACTGTTGTCCAAAGACAAAGTCTCGGGCTTTCAAAAATGATGACAGACTATTTTTACTGACATTTACCTGGTTCTGCTTTGAAAGAGCATCAAACAAAATAGAACAAACCTCTTTCAACTTCAAAAGAAGCAGCCAATAAAATGTAGAAAAAGCTTCAGAGCCATTGTACCCTTGATACGAGACTGATCAGACCTGCTCCAGAGACAGAAAAAGAATAAGACCTGCGAAAGGAAGAATGTAGCCTCATCCCGAGGACATCACGGATGGTTCTGATGAAGACCAAAACAAAAATCTGTCAGCATTTCTATCTATCTATCTATCTATCTATCTATCTATCTATCTATCTATCTATCTATCTATCTATCTATCTATCTATCTATCTATCTATCTATCTATCTATCTATCTATCTATTTATCTATCTATCTATCTATCTATCTGAAAGTTTGCTTTTAATTTGATCAGCAAAGCAAAAATAACAGAATTTTACCCCACACTCGTCTGTTTTCTCTCTTCCACCTTTTCCTCTTCATACAGCAGAGTTTAGCTGCAGAAAAAAGTGTCACATTTGCCATCAAATTGCAAATTGCCGTTGACTTAGAGAGAATCCACTGCTCCTGCGTTGCTCTTTTCAGTCTGCTGAGAGAGCTGCTGAAAACAAAACATCCAGTAAGAAAGTTAAGTTTCTCCATAGAGAAGAGCTTTCCTGATCAAACTGAACAGTAGATTTACATTAAAAATAAACTGCTGTTATTTTAGTGAGTGTTGAAGCTAAAGGCTCAAACTGCTTTTTTTTAAACATGAAACCTCTCTTGCCATCAAAACTATTACCAGAAAGACGTGTTTTGGGCGAAATGTTACATATTGAATCATTAAACTATAGAAGTGATGAGTCCCAGATGCAGTTTTAAATCCTAACTCATTTGGTTTTTGGTACCTTTACCTACAGTCTACCTACAGTTTCCACACAGTCTGAGCAGAGCATCTGTCCACACTGCAGCTTAGCCCCGACCTCTGCCATGTGTCCTTGCTTTATTTGTCACTGTCAGGTAGAAATCTTCAATTTTTTAATTCTTCTAAGGAAACAAAAAAAAACCTCTTCTACTAAATGAATGAATTATTCAGTTTGGTTGAAAGTTTACAAAACCCATCAATAAGGTAATCTGTTTAATCAAAGAAATTAAAATCCTACAACATGGAGGTTTATGCCGGACAGGGACAACTTTCCAATGACCCTGAAACGATGGCTGAAGGGCCTGCAGGGCTGAACGTTTGATTGGCTGAGTGCTTACAGCCGGTGTTTACACTTTGGATCAACAAACAGCTCTGGTGACAACTTGTTGTCCACACTCCCTTAACTAACCAGCCTGTTTGTCAAACAGTCATTCAGAGTGTCCTTCAGCCTGACTCAACTGTTTTTATAAAAACTAAATACTTTTCAGGCCAAAACGCAGAGATATTACACACAGGAACTTAGAAGAGAAAATGACAAAAGGCAACAGTCTTGAAGACTGAAAGAGCTGCATCATGGCTCTATGCTCAGTCCTGTAGGGGGAGGACTGATCCCTGCAGACCCACAGGCTCTCATGAGAATAGTGATGCCACTTGTTAATAAAACATGTTATAGACTGAGAAAGAAATAAACAACACCTCACTTTGCTTCTCTAAGGTCTGCTGGTCCCAACCACACAGCTTTGTGATTTATTCCACTTCTCTCTGCCTATATCCTTGTAGAAAGGATGTTTGGTGTCATATATACAATGCTATATATTTCTGTAACTCTGATTCACTTTTCTTCGTCCATGGTGTCGTGTTGCCTCTGGGACCCTCTGACTGCTGACCTGATGCTCGTGCCTCCGGTTTTGACCTAATGACAAAATATTGAGGAAGTTTATGTTTGAGAGTCCGTGCATTGTGTTTTATTTTGAAACTCCCATTGACTTCCTGTCTGGTGCTTTTTCAATCACAGTGAATTTACGAGGTTTGGAAGCGGCCACACAGAAAATAGACCTGAAGGGAATCTCCATCGCCTGCCGTGTACCTACCATGCCGCGCAGCCGTGCCACAGCTCATGCAGTAGAATTGCTCTGATAGACTAGGTAGGATCTCAGTGCTCCGTAGAATGTCTCAAGGGCGTGGCGCTGCGTGGTGCTGCGCGATGCTTTCGCGTCATGTGGAATTTGGGGGTAACTCTCTCTATTTCTCTTTGCCCCTTTTTGTTTGCTCTTGTTCTCGTCTCTGGTTCTTGTCTTGTAGGCAGCCTGAAACTGCTGGTTAGCAGTGGGTCTTGTAACTTGTTGACTGAACAAATTTGCTGCTGCTTGTACAGATGTTGGTGTTGCGCTCGCCATGGCTTCCAGTGGGCGATGTCGCCAGCAGTGTTGGGAAGTCACTTTTAAAAAGTAGTGTTTGCTCATTACTCGTTACTTCTTTAAAAAGTAACTTGTTACTTTACTTAGTTACCCTCTATGAAAAGTAACTTTCATGTTACTCGTTACTTTTCCGTTACTTTTGCATTGCTCGACTTTATACAGAACCCTATCTGTTCCTAAATGTGAAGACCTATAAAAAAGTTCTACTTAGAGAACATAACAGTTTCTTTTGTGCTCTTTATTTTACAAATCATGTCACATACTCTGTGGAATCAGGGCTCCTGTCCAGTGTTTCCGCATTTTGCTTCTGAAATAAGCAACCAGGTTGATAAAAACAAGGAACCTCCAGCTATTTCCTTTCCTAATGTGATATATTACTTTTAAAAAAAAGAGAAATCTACATAAAATGTGTTAATTTCATCTACATTACTTTTCAAAATCACAGTGCCTTCAATGAACATCGCTTACAATAGGCGGACCTGGCAACTTTGATTCTGGAGCATGCGCTATGTGCATGACTGTGTTTGGGGGTGTGCACAATAACCAGGAAACGAAGAAATGGACAAACTGCCTACCCACAGTTCTATTTTGCTTTATAACTGGGAGCTGGGAGATAATCGGGGTATTCACAGGGGTATTACTTTGTAACGCGTTACACACAACACTGGTCGCCAGTCGTAGGTCGGAGCAAAACCACGGCCCTTTGGCACATATTGTCTATGTAGCGTACTCTTAAACTGTGGTATTACTTTTTGATTTGAGTTCTTGTAGGCGAAGAAAATAGCCTTTAACTCCGATACGGTACTTTTCTATTAGCGTCTTTTTCTTCGTCACTGACTCTTACAGGCTGTGGCTCTCTGGTGGAGAGGAGAGAACTTTCTACAGTATCTACTGTCCTTAGTGACCATATGGAGCTCATACAACCCCACTTAAAAAATACTGAACTGTCCCTTTAAGGACTCCTGATGCAGCATCGCTTTCACTCTAATGTCAGCTCACATCAGAAAATGAGCTGCTTGCTCTGCTGAGCACAGAGCTCCTGATGTGTTAAAAATGAGAAATCTGCATGAAGTCACTCGTGAATAATCTAAAGTTTACTTAGAGCTCTGAAAAAGATGTGCTAAATTGATGTTAAAAATATCTTTGCTTCTGGACACACTAAAACTACACTTCATATATTTTTTATAGACTCTTCATTCAACTTTCTGAGTATTCAAATGCTGCTGCAGAAAACCCTTTTGTACTAATACATTTGTCAGCATTTCCTGCTCAATAGAATTTTCCACATTAATGTCTGCAGTTCTGCTAGTATTATCTTGTCACTGGTCAAAAAACAAAAAAAATCTAAAGGCTAATCTTGGCCAATCAGCTGCATTAGCTTGCTATCTGTGTTCGTTTTCTATTATAATGTGTTCACTAACCACTGTCTGTACTGTTGGAGCAAAAAATTCAGTCCTGTATTGATGTAGGTAAGTGATTGTTAAGTGTGCGCTGTTTTATTATCCACAAGCCCAACCTGATTAGGAGCAACAACAAAACTAAAACAAAACGATCATCATGAAGGTCATTTTATTTTAGGAAAGGCATATTTAAGATTTAGTCTTATTTTATTTTTGAATTTATTTATCTATATTTGTACTACATTCTTTAATAATGCATCAGGCCTGATTGGTTTGCTGGATGTCCTCGACCTTTTTCTTATTTTGAATTTGATTTATGAAACACACTTAAAGTGTAATTTGAGTTGCCTGATTGAGCTTAGAATTTTCTGGACAAGTTGTCCTGACTTTGGTTTTATTTAGTCACCAATAAAAATGTGGATTTACAAATCTTCACTTCTTAGTGTATTCATTTGATTAGTCCTGCACTACAATTTTATAATATCCTAGAATTCAAATTCTTTATGTGGGGACTTTAAGTAGATATGAGATTAAAATGCGATTAATTAGATTAATAAATCATAAATCAGATAATTAATTAGATTAATTTTTTTAATCATCTGACAGCACTAATTAAGATGTCGAATATTTTATTTTATTTTTTAGATTATTTTTTGGGGCTTTTTATGGCCTTTATTATATAGGACAGCTGAGAGAGACAGGAAAGCGGGTGAAGAGAGAGGGGACGACATGCAGCAAAGGGCTGAGGCCGGGATTCAAACCAGCAGCCGCTGCTGGGGGTTGGCAGCCCCCGTACGTGGGGCGGACGCTTACCAACTGAGCTAATGTCCGCCCCTAATATTTTATATTTTTAAATATAATTTAAATCCCTCTGTTTTTAGTCAATCTACTAGTGTGTAACAAACTTTAAAAGTTTCTTTCCATTATTGGAATCAGAAAGTTTTTTTTTCTTTCATGTAATTGAATTCACTGCATGTAAGTCATTTTAGTCAAGCAGAGTAGCTGGAAACAGAAAAAAAAGAACGATGCATATATAATAATAGCCTGGTTCTGAAGGGCTTCATAAAATTACAAGCTTTTACAGGAGCTGTAGGAGTAGAGTAATTAAAAAGTAAGAAATGCACATTAACAGATGAATTCAAAGTGAGAATAAACCTCTTTAAAAGACTTCAGGTCTTGACTTTATCACATGGATAGACTTAGGATTGATTCTACTACCTTAAAATGAGATCAATGAAAAAATGATGGTTGAAACTTAACTTTTGAGGTCTCAGTTTGATTTGGCAGGTAGATTCAGCTCTGTCTATGAGCATGACAGGAGATCAGCAGTTTGCAGGAGTTGGTGATCAATGTTCTACATAAATACATTCAGCCTGTCTCTTAATAGGCTGGGTGCTGTATACAACAGCAGACACAGTCCCAGCTTTATATATATATATATATATGTATATATATATATATATATATATGTATATATATATATATATATATATATATATATATATATATATATATATATATATATATATATATATATATATATATATATATATATATATATATATATATATATATATATATATATATATATATATATATATATATATATATTAATGATTATGATATGAAAGGTCTTGGTTTCTTTGCCTGATGTTGCTGTTCTTTGTCAAATACTTTAGCCATTTGAAACTTTGAGATGTTCAATTAACAATTATGTTATATTTATGAATTCTTAAAATAATAGATTCTTGATTAAATATCATTTTAGACTGTATCATTTTATAAGTGTATTCTTATTATCTTTTACAGCTGTTAAGCATCCCATATAACAGTGATTAATTATTGTAGGAACATGAGGAAAGTGAAAGACTGAGACTCCTTTATTTGTCTTCACTGTTGGCAATTGGTCCCGTAATCATGCATCCATTTTGCCCCTTTTTTTGGTTAAACAACACCACTTAAAAACACAGGCAGAAAGTTGAGTTAAGGTTTTTAAGGGACGATAAAAAGGGACGATAAATGTCCTTTTTGTTCCCATTTTTTTGCTGAAGCATCATTGCTTTGGTTTCAGCTCTGACTAGAGCTTTGTAAACATGTCAATAAAAATTAAAGCAGCTCTTTTCCTCTGGATAAGCCAACTCTTCCTGTTTGCATGTGCTGGATGGGATGATCAGACTCAGGACGTATGGGAGCATGCAGAGGCGAGCAGACTTGTGCTTCACACACACTGAATTACGTCTTGGCCCCAGGGGCTGAATAGAAAGATGAATACACACAACTAGAGCAAAGAACACTGAGCTTTCTTTTCTTGTGCCATTACAGAGTACAGTGCAGTAACGCGCAGAGCCCATTCACTATAGAATCTTTAATAGAGCAGATCGTCTTTTCATTTCAACACCTTGAGGTGCTGTCAGCCTGGCTCCCACTGGGCAATTTGACGAGTTGTCATGGGAACATACACTGTTGAATGTCACAGCACGGCTGAATGTGGAAGAAGCAGAAAGCCAGAGAGAAAATGTTAAGCACTCAATAGAATAAGTGAGGCACTTCATGGTTAAATATAACTTTTTTCTTCTCCCCCCAAAGAGATCAATATCCCATTTGTGGGTTTTAGGGCCGATGTGTTCCCCTGGCTTAGGGCTCCCCGGTCCCACCTCGCATCAATAAATTACATTTTGTTTCTGTGACCAGTTCTTCAAGCTTTGGCAATAAACGGAGAATGTATTTTTCCCCCCAACATTACCACTTTGATGATATGATGATTGAAATATTTGATGCAAACACATTTCTTGTGACCAAAATGCTCCAGTTCCTAAATCAGCCCTGATTAGTCAATATACTGAAGCCTCTAACTTATTTTTAAAGACTAATGTGTATTGTTGACCCTGGAGGACATTAAAATGAATATGTATAAAACTCAAGATGGAGGCAGCAAACCCATTTTCTTGTTCTTAGTAAATTGATAGAAATAATGAAATAATAGAATAGAACAAACAACCTGACAAACGCACACAAACACCTTAAACTGTGTGGATAGTTAGCTTGATGACATAAAATCCAGTTATACAGACCTGATCAAAATCTTAAGACTGGTTGAAAAATTGCTAGCATATGCATTTTGCACATTTGGACCTTAATGAGGTTTTAAATAGAGCTACAATATGCAAAAGCAAGAAGGGGGAGTGTGACAAAAAGCACTTTGAAAAAGTAATTTATTGAAAACAACAAGTAAACTGAAATAGGCTGTTTATCAGCTGGTTAAAAGTTTAAGACCATCACTCAAAAAATTACAAAAAACTCTCCAAACCGTTCTTGACAAATTTATTCAACCATGTAAGGTTTATGTAACAGCTGTCCTAAATGAACAGCACTGGTAATTACCAAAATCAATTTTTATGCTTCTTGAATGGTAACTACACCAGAATGTAGAAGTTCTTTAACCTAAATGACACAAGTTTTCTTGATGTCTGTGAGTATAAGTGTGTGCATGAGGCTAGAAAGCCAGAACAGACATGCATGGAACTTAAAATAAGTTTTAAGCTTGTCTTTATAAGTGCTGATTTGGCTTTAAAGTATTGCATAATTAACTCTCATATTTTTATTTCAGTTTTACCCAGAAAACTGAGTTTCCCTGTCAGCTCATGTCGGCTTACAGGGTAGTTTTGACCCTTGTAGTATGTAGTTGATGCTGGTTTACAGCCCAACCAGTCTGTTCAGCGTTTAACTATTTGGTTTGTCTGTTGAAACAAAAGTTTATAAAATGGCTTTTTTTGCAAAGCACTCTGGGATTTCTCATTGCCGGAATCAGGATTCCTACTTCTAGGAGCTCTATTTTGTTTTCCAACATAGTGTTCAACTTGAATAGAGAAGTGAATGGAAAAGGCTATCAAAAGGACAGCTGATATCTATTCCACTGGCAGTCAGAGAATAATTGTGGTCAATCTCAAGACAGCAGCAAAAAATATGAGTGAGATACAGAAACAGAGCCAGTGCAGCAGTTTACAGCCATTATTTCAGTTTTATTTGATCACAGTTTAGGACTTTGGACTGACACCTGAAATGCCAAATCACAGTTCAAAAGGCCACCAATCTGGCCAAACCTCTACCAAATAAAGAAAAAAAAAACTTGACTGAAGTCCTGCATAAATGAAAGGACTTACATTAACTTTTTCAAATCACCGAGGAATCGAGAAAACCTGAAGCCTTCGTTTTTATGAAGTCAGTGCACTTCAGCAGCACTCAGGACAGCTTAACCATTCAGTCTAAACAAATTACCAAATAAGATGGCTGCTTTTATGCTCTCCCTGCAGACGCCGGTGCATATCCATCGAAGGGTAAATAATATCCCTCTCCGCAGCACATAAAAAGTGCTTTTAAGCAGGTGGCAATTGGTGGTGGTGGGTGAGCCAGAGCAGCAGGATTGTTGTATCGTGCAGCAGAAGTGAGAGCGGATTGCACAGCGGTAGACTGAGTGGGCAACAATAAATAGTTTGCTCTATTCATGGGAAGAAATCTGTGATTGGTGGTTTAAAGTGTTACTGCAAAGTCTGGGCTAATGGTCTGCAGCCGGCAGAGGCTTCCTGCCTCGACCTTCATGAGCCATTGTAGACTTAAGCTGTGATGTATTTAAATACCATGAGAGGTGCTGCAGCTGATTCTGAGCGTGTCCTTTTCCTGCAGAAGCTCAGTTTGTCACACACACACTATATTTAGATGGACAGACAGCTGCCTGGAAGCTCCCCCTTGCCTGGCTGCAGTAGAAATCATAAATCCCACCGTCTCAAATTTCACCAGTAAGGAGGAAAACACTAAGGGCCTGTTCTACTAAGATCCAAAATAACAAGTGCTAAAATGCAGGTGAAAACTAAAAAACTGCACGTGCAATTAGTGGGCATGTTGCAGGTGATCTACTAAAACTGCTTGTGCAATTGATAACAGGCACTAAAGTGGTGCAGACCTACCAGCGGTCACCATGGAGAGTTTGGGAGAGCAGAGTGGCCGTAAATTAAAAAAAAGTTTGAAGCCATGGAGTTTGATGGAGGGCTGTAATTTTTTGTGCTTGTTCCAATAGTTCAGTTGCTCATTTGGGCTTGTTGTGCCCCCAAATCCAGGAGGAATCTGGTGCATGATCTACCATCAATATAAACCCAATTCAGAAGTTATTAAAATAATTTTATCCCACCCTAACACAAATTAAAATTTACGGTAAAAGGCGTTTCCACCTAAAATAAATCCTTATAGCCAGACTTAAATTGATTTCTAATGTAGTTACTACTGTTTACACCACGATAAAGCTGTAAAAAATTAAGGTAAAACTTAAATAGGAGCCTGACATGTCTGCTTGGTTACAAAAATCAAGGTTAGACAGACTGTTAAGCAATAATAGAGTTGTAAATAACAGCAGCCCCTCCCTTCTCTTCTGTAAAAGAAAAGGATGTTCCACCTCCAAACAAAAGGATGTTTAATAAGTAAATTAAGAGAAAAAAAAGAAGAAATATGACTTTGAAATGTAACATGGATAAAATTTAAAACACCCCTCTTTAAAAATGCTTATTTCAATCGCAAAATCTGGCAACACAGCTAGCTCCAGCAACAGCGAAGTTAAAACTGGAGTGTTCAGGCTGGAAGTAAAAGAAGTAAAAGTCAAGAACACACATGTGAAGTGTCCATTATGTCCTAAAGCAAAGTGTTTGTCTGTTGTTAGTAAATCTAAAATCTAGAGACCAAAAACACCAAGAACTCCGCTGATGATGTCAGAGCTGCTGCAGCAGGTAACAACAAGGAAGGACACAGAGACAGAGACACACAGTTCAAGCAGGAAAAGATTCTTCTGAAAAAATAACACACCAATTCCTTTACCTGGTAACTAATCACATTTATGAAGGAGTAATTCCGTTAGTAGTTCAATTGCTTTTTTGGGAAAGTAACTTTAACAAATTACTTTTTTAAAGTAACATGCCCAACACTGGTGACAGCATTTACATAGCTGCACAGCTTCATCATCATTAACCTCTCAAGAGCAGTTTTACAGTTACAGTCAGACTGAGCTGGTACTCTTGCCTTTTACACACTGACTGCATCACACTCTCCACACACTGACAGCTCTTAAACTCTGTCAGTGCATGAAGAGTGTGCATCTGTCAGCTCTGAGTAACAAACTGAGTGATTCTGGTCATGAAGCGTTTTTTAAGCAGGTTAAATGACCTCCCTCAGGATGCAGATCACAAATCAGAGAGGGTTTACTTCACGTTTGTGTCTGCATGAGTATGATTGCACACTGAATCTTCCCTCTTTTTCCAGTCCTTCATATTGACAGACAGCCTCCAAGTCTTTCTGTTTTTCATCAATAAAATCAGTCAGTGATGGAAAATACTTTGTCAATACGACTCCTGTTTCTCGCCACAATGACCATAAACCTCCGTGCATAACACTGCTCCTTTTTTTGCACCTGCTTTTCAAACACATTCAATTTAGATGCAAAAACACTGCATGTAATCAGTTGTGGGTTTGATAAATCACATTGCGGGTGCTAAATTATCACATTTGCATCTCCTCCTCACAGTATTTTAAACATTCTGATGATCTGCATGTATTCTGCATATTAATGAGGGAGAACACACTAAATGGATAGCGCGTGATATTTTGCTCATTTGACAGACGCAATCCTCAGTGCACCCTATTAGTAGGCAGGAGTGGACAGTAACGAAGTAGATTTACTTGATAGTCTTTTTTTTTTTTTTTTTTGGAACTTGTGACTTTTACTTCACTACATTTAAAAGACAAATATTCTACTTTTAACTCCACTACATTTCTATAAATGGCCTCATTACTCGTTACTTTTAGGTACAGGTATGAAGTCAGTGGATGAAATTTATTTTCTCTTCTAAAATGTGATTTGTTCAAGTGGTGTTATCAATACTTCGAGCATCCTGTTTCACTCTCCAGTCCAGTAGGTGGCGGTAATGCACTTTTGAGTTGGTTTGCCAACCGCCATTAAACAACAAAGAAGAAGAAGACGAGCATTCACTACTGCAATCGGGCAGGTAAAGGTTGAGCTAACGTTGGTGGTTACAGTTCGTCTTGGCAGTAGTGATGGCTACTATGGCAGATAAAGACGACAATTCCACACCAGAGCACCCATGGCCATATCTGAAGGGGGGGAGTTAAATACAGAAAAAAAATGGCAGTGGTTGTCCTTTTGTTGATTCATTAGTGTTTCAGTATGTATTTCCATGGGCTTTGTAGCATATTTTCAAACTCTTTATTCTACATGATCTATAAGCAGGTCAGTGCATTCAGTAGATTGTTCAGTCATCACGTTCTGTAAGGTCAACAGGAAAATGTACTTTTAATACTTGAGTATTTTCAAAAGCAGGTACTCCAGTACTTTAATTTAAGTAAACATTTAACTGAGCAACTTTCACTTTTATTGGAGTAGTATTTGAACATGAGTATCTATACTTTGACTTGAGTACTGGCATTGAGTACTTTGTCCACCACTGTTAGTAGATCAGATTTTCAAACACTATCATGTTTGTAAGTGTCTTTATACATGCAAACCTTTAGCAGATCAGGCCCTGTAAGTGAATATAGTGCACACTATAACAGAAACAAAAATGATTTGTTTAAATGATTTGTTAGGGCTGTCCAACAATCATTCCAATCATAACTGATCAGTGATTTCAGAATGTTTACTGCAATTAATCACACATACTTCCAACTTATTTTTTGTATTTTGGATTTGGGTTGGCTACCCAGAGAATTTTAGCAGCTGCTTGCTATTCTGCATTTCAACATTTCAAGTTGCTGTTCTGGTAACTTGTTGACTATTAGCCTCCACAATGGCTCCTCTGTAGGGAGTAAGGAATATTGAGGAAAACATGTTAAACCCACTTAATGTTCTAATGTATCTTTGTAGAATCCTCTGGTTATGGTTAGTATTACTTTAAAAGTAGTCCTTTGTGTAACTGCACTACACACTGAAAAAAGTAATCCTTTAGTATTATTAATTATAGATGTTGCTTTATTAATCAACATCAGTTCCAGTTCATGATTATTATAGATGTTAATGTAAGCAGTAGAATGGCCATTCATTAATGATTATACTTCCATAATTAATGCTTTTACAACCATACAGAGATGAGCACCCTCGTTAAAATGAGTTCCCACATCTCAGGGGCTAACCTTGACTACACCTATATTCAGCAGAGACAAATATAATGAGGACAGATTTATGATCTGGGTGATCATGGGTTTAAAATATATGTTTTTTGGTTTGTTTGTATTTTTCTCTCTTCGCTGAAATGTTAAGGGAATCAAACGATTTGATTAGTTCTGTTTTATATAACATTAAATATCCCTGATTTTATTTTTGTCCTCTGCCAAACAGTTGAGCTGGTAGTTAGAGATATGCATGATTTGAAGAGTGTGGCTTCAGTCACATCTATGATAATACATTTTGAGTTAACACTTGTTATGAGTTGGTGCTATACAGGTAATTACGTTGACTGATTGAGTGCAGTCAGATTTATGATCTGTAACTCTGCACATCATGACAGAATAACAGATGTGATGCTGTTATGTTGAAACAGATACACTGTTTTAAAATGTCCATATCTGTCTTTTGCTCAGGTTCAGATTCAGGTTTGATGACTGAATAGAACATGTTCACAACCACCACCTTTCCAGTTATCATCACCTAATGTCCCCCGGTGCACCTGTCTTCACAGTCTATGTGACGCGCTCTGTCAGAGCTCTCAGGCCGCCGCCCAGCACCGGCTCACTCCACTCTGCTAATTGGTCAGCTAAGCACTGTTTGTCACTGTGGAAAATGACTGGACGTTTACTCGACTGTCTCATGGAAGCATATACGGGCTCCTTCAACCCAGACTGTGCTTCATTCACTTAAGAAAATGATATATATGTCATGCTGATGTGTTTCTTGTCCCTTCATCTTAAACTCCGACGTTACAGGGATATTTCCACAGTGTACTGTTTCCACTCTTCACCTGTTAAAGGATAAGTTTGCTTTCTACAGCTTTCCCATTGTTTATAGAATGAAGTAGAACAATATACTCACCCGGAAGGCTTTCCTGATCCAAACAGTGCTTCAGGAGATATTTAGATCCAAAATCGAGCGGTGGACATCCGTATAATGGTAGCACACGGGGCATGTATAGCGCCGCTCCTTAAACTGCATTAATTGTCCAAAAACTCATTAGTTTCACCATTATTTCACCATGGTCTAGTCATGCTACTCCTCCACAACAGTCTGTGTCACTCCAGACATGTCTTTGTGACTGTGCTGACCTCTGAACTGAAGATTGCTGTTCTTCTCTTTGCCTCTGCGTCCTCCTTTCAATGAGCTCCTCATCTGTAAACTCTGGCTTGAAACTGTAAGGACACACATCATATTCAAAGTTCTCCTCCACAACATCTTCATCCGATAGATATTCATCCATTTTGCACAAAACTGGAAGAAGAAAGTCGTTCAGTAGCCGGTGGTCGCCCCTGAAACAATGAGCTGTACTGCGCATGCGTGGAGCAAGCGCTCTTCCCCTTCAGTTCAGAGGTCAGCACAGTCACAAAAACATGTCTGGAGCGACACAGACTGTAATGGAGGAGTAGCGTGACTAGACCATGGTGAAATATTGGTGAAACCAATGAGTTTTTGGACGATTAATGCAGGTTTAGGAGCGGCGCTATACATGCCCCGCGTGCTACCATTATAAGGATGTCCGCTGCTCGATTTTGGATCTAAATATCTCCCGAAGCACTGTTTGGATCAGGAAAGCCTTCTGGGTGAGTATATTGTTCTACTTCATTCTATAAACAATGTGAAAGCTGTAGAAACTGAACTTATCCTTTAACTTTGTTTTTACTTCCAACTCTGTCTTTACACCAGCAGGCAGGAATGAAACAGAAACAGGGCTGTTCTGTAGCGACAAGAGGGGAAGTGTTAGGGGCAGTTTTTGTTATTATCTAACTTGCAAATCTAACATTTAACATTAACCATTGGACCACAAGAGTCATCTAAGAACTCTACACTTTTTTATATTATTTTGGGGCATTTTGTGCTTCTTATTGATTGAGAGAGAGAGACAGTGGATATGCTTGTGAAGGTAATGAGAGAGTAGAGGTGGACACTGCAAACTGAGAGTCGAACCCGAGCCAGCAGGAAAAAAAAATTACCCAGCACTGCCTATTAAACTTTAATTAAATTGACAGTTCAGTATTTTTGAAATGTGGTTGTATGAGCTCCATGTATCCGCTAAGTCCATCAGATGCAGTAGCAAGTTCTCTCCTTTCCCTCAATAAAACACAGTCTGTAAGAGTCTGTTACACAGAATCAGCCACAAACAGGGAAGAATTGTACCAGGAACAAAGGGGATTTTCTCCACCTACAAGAACTCTCATCAAATAAATAATACCACAGTTTAAGAGTACGCTACCTAGAAATGTTTTTAAGTGCATTTACTTTTCAGAAATATAGAGTTTATCTGGACCTGACCGGATCACGGCACATATTCCTCTTGATGCTCTTGATTGTTTGTTAAGATTTTAGTTATTCTTACGTTGTGTTCTTTTGTGTGTAGTGTTAATGAATCTTGGACAAAAATGGACAGAGAAGGAAACATAAGATGAACTGACACCATCACCACTGAAGTTTGATAAGCATGACTGTGTGCTCCAAACTTCCACAGTCTTTCTTTGAATGTAAAGGAAAGACATGGGAGCAGATTTTCACTCCTGTCCCGTCTCACTCCCAGAGAAAAAATCCTGTCCCGTCCCACTCCCAGGCCGGAGTAAAAAAATTAATCCTGTCCTGTCCCACTCCTGTAAAATGACTCCCACTCCTGTCCAGTTCCCGTTTGATTAAAACCAAACATGTTGAAAAATTGTTGCATTTTTTATTTTAGGTAAAAGTGCAGTGCATATAAAAGGCCTTGCCTTTAAGTTCCACATGCCTGACATTTGGTCGGTGTAAACAGCTCTCTTTTCGACATGTTGTCTTCCCTTCCAGTGGTGACAGGAATTCAAACCACTTTTGTAGTTCTTTTGTGTTGCTAGCGCGGTCAAGAGTGTTGGCTCTCACTGAGAGGTGACTACAAAAATGGACACATCTGTTCATCTGTTTGTTTAACACGGCTGAAAATGATCATCTATTAATGTCGTTCCCGCTCCTGCCCGCTCCCGTTGCTTTTTTTTCCCGTCCCGTCCCAATGATGGGATTAATTAAAAAATGACTCCCATCCCGTGGGATTCCCGTGAAAATCACGTGAGCCAAGGGAATTCCCGAAAAATGTCATCCTCTACCGTGAACCTGCAGGGAAGGTTAAGGGTCCATTAAACATGTGCCTATATTAATTTTCCATCAGCTGACTTTTGCATGTGTCTTAACTCCAGGTTGTGCTGGTGTTTGTTTTGGCTCTGCAGACCTGCTGATGGTTCATCAGGTCTCAGATTGGTCCTCTTCAAAGTGGGCCGACCCAGGGGCTTTGCTTTCATTATGTCTTTGTGGAGCTCTGAAGACTGTTCTTTTTGTTTATCCTTTTTCCAAACTTGTTTTCTTTTCTCACCTGACACAGACCCACATGCAGTTATTCCCCCTCTCAGCGGCCTCCCCGTCTCTCTCAATATCAGCAACAGCAGTCAAAAATATCAGATATCATTTGGATCAGACAGGGCATCTATTTCCACTGTGGCCATGAAAGCAGCCAGCCTGCCTCTTTCCAATACCAAACAACCCATGCCAAACACACCCATATCTGTGATTACCAAAAAGATGCAAGCACGGAGCCTGCTCTATTATTTCCAATTTCTCCTGGAGAAAGTTAATCTAATGAGCATTATCGGTAGCTAATGGGAATTATAATTAGTCAGATGCAGCAGATTATCTGTGCATAATTAGCTGTGTCTGTCAGCTCCAATTAGCATGACAGGAATTAGGAGACTTCGGAGTTTGGAGTGAGAGAGAGAGAGTGGATTGGAGGGCAAGGAGACACAGAGATGGAAGGTGGAGAGGGGCAAGAGAGATGAGGAGAGAAGGGGAGGGGGAGGAGAAGAGCTCTGAGGGAGGGGGGAGGTGTGGGTGGTGATGGGAGGCAGGTTTTTGGCTCTGAGCTCAGCCTTGTGTTGAGTAGAAGGGGATGCGCATAGAAAGTAGGACGGGCACGAATGATTCTTGGTGGGCACAAAGCAATGCTGTTGATAGGATTTAGACAGAGAGGAAACTATAGCGAGGGCGTAAGGCAGTATGGACGTGTGGCAGGGTGTCCCAGCTCTTTAACACACATTTAGAACAGCTAAATACCATCGTCCTGCGGATACCAATCAGAGGCTGCAAATCCTGTCAAAGTGCCTGTGAGCAGGAAACCAAACCTCCACTAAGTCACTAAAAGACCCCCAGGATAACTGTGACAGCTGCATGCTGCAAGACTAAGTGATGCTAACAACATGTGACACAGCTGAAACACAATGCATGCTAAACTCAAGAACACCAGCCATTATATCTGTGTTTCAAAACGCTAATTAAGGACTGCAGACGATGGTCAACGCTTTCAGAACAAAACAAACAAATTCATAGTGACACTGGGCAATGAGTGGCTCGTAATAAAAGCAGATTCAAATGTCAGCCCATCGTGGTTTCCTGATTTAATCACAGCCTGATGTGAAACTAGCTCTTCATAGTTTAAATCTGTATGTGGTGAAGAGAACAACCAGATTTCTTAAAAAGAGCCATCCTGCACAGGTTTCAGAATATTTGAAAAAGTTTCAGCTAAGACATTTATAATTTTAGGTATCTTAGGACACTTTCACACCTAAAGTTTAGCTTGGTTTTCTGTCACATGGACTTGTCAGGTGGACCAAAGCCTGTCAAATGCTGCAGGCTGTTGTCATCCGGCTCTAGATGGGGCTGCAGCTGTGGTCTTTGATTCTGCCATTGTGTCTGTTGTTGCACAACAACCTGGAAATACACGACCGCCTTTGAGTGATATCATTGTTTAGCTTTAACATTGTTGGGCACCTAGTCAATATTTTTGAGTGATAAGATGAATAAAAAGCTACATTTTGGCTGTATCAAGTGGCTTGAATATTAGTCAGTGTGATGTGTAACCCTACTCTGCACATGATCAAACCTAAGAAGGGCCATGCTGTCAGTGTTAAAGGATAAGTTCAGTTTCTACTGCTTTCACATTGTTTATAGAATGAAGTAGAACAATATACTCACCCAGAAGGCTTTCCTGATCCAAACAGTGCTTCAGGAGATATTTAGATCCAAAATCGAGCGGCGGACATCCATATAATGGTAGCACACGGGGCATGTATAGCGCCGCTCCTAAAACTGCATTAATCGTCCAAAAACTCATTAGTTTCATCAATATTTCATCATGGTCCACCCACGCTACTCCTCCATTACAGTCTGTGTCGCTCCAGACATGTTTTTGTAACTGTGCTGACCTCTGACCTGAAAACTTTCTTTACGGCTGCCGCGCATGCTCAGTATGGCTTCTTCCTTTCGATGAGCTCCTCATCTGTAAACTCTGGCTCGAAACTGTAAGGACACCCATCATATTCAAAGTTCTCGTCTTCATCCAATAGATATTCATCCATTTTGCACAGAACTGGAAGAAGAAAGTCGTGTAGCCAGCGGTCGCCCCTGAAACAATGAGCCGTACTGCGCATGCACAGCAGTCGTAAAGAAAGTTTCCAGTTGAGAGTTCAGCACATTCACAAACATGGGTGGAGCGACCATGGGAGCGACCCCAGACTGTCGTGGAGGAGTAGCGTGGGTGGACCATGATGAAATATTGGTGAAACTAATGAGCTTTTGGATGATTAATGCAGTTTTAGGAGCTATACATGCCCCGTGTGCTACCATTATACGGATGTCCGCCGCTCAATTTTGGATCTAAATATCTCCTGAAGCACTGTTTGGATCAGGAAAGCCTTCTGGGTGAGTATATTGTTCTACTTCATTCTATAAACAATGTGAAAGCTGCAGAAACCAAACTTATCCTGGGGCCAGAGTTTGGTTCTTTAGTCATCACAAGAGTTTGTGTAAGCTATCACACTGCGCCAAATCAGATGACCTTCAGAAAGGGTCCACGGTACAGAGAACAAAAAATCTTCTAACATTTTAATGGATGGCATTTAAAAAATCTTTAACTTAATTTTTTGAGAGTGTGCAGAAACCCTGCATGTAAGAAAAACAGATTTTATTAAAACACCACATTTGCGTGTTGGCTGCGACTAAACATGAATGTTTAAACCAGCATTTTAGATCCCATATTGTGTTTCCTTTATTTTCAATGCCCTGCAGTGTGTTTTACATGTCTTCTTCATGTGACAGAGGACTTTTATGCATAACACAAAAAGGTGAAAGCATCAGGACGTCTCCATGTTAACAGCAGCAGTAGCTGCCTAAAGTGGCTCATTTCGTCCGCCCCATCTAGACTGACACATGTGCATCTGCAGTTTAAGCCCATTGGCTTGGGCTGGCAGAAGAATGAATGAATAATGGACAACATGGTGCCAAGCAGCAGTAAACTGATCGACTGTCACAGAGAAGACACATCACAGCGGACTGGACCCGTGTGGGGAGGGTGGCCTTAAACAGGTATAAGCTCTAACAGCTGAGCTCCAGGAGTATCAGGGCTACCCAATAAATATAACTATAAGGTTTTTTAACATCAGAGGCTGTGAACATACGCTGGATACATCTCCCTGACCTTAAAGCTATGGTCTACGATTTGGAAGCTTTGTACATATTAATAACACCGTTTATAAGGCTGTTATGGTCCTATGGTCCTATCTACACAGTATAAAGACCAAAAAGAATGAAAAAAATCCATTCAGTATATCCGCTGAAAAGCTGCATACTAGCTGATCAAATCAAACCTAGAAGCCTGTGGAGAAACTAGTTAATTCATGTGGGTTGGTCCGTGAGTCCATCAATCCTGTCTCCTTTAGTCACACTTCATCTTGCCCATGGTCGCCTCCTCCTTCTACCTCCAGTGAGCAGCTAGCATTAGCTACTGAACTAGCTGTGAAAGGGGGAAAAGCCTAAGCGCCCAAAACCCGGGAAGCAGCTTCCCTCTCCTTAGGAAAAGCTGGCTAGCAGACCACTCTGCCTCGGCGGGAATTTGAAGGCTGTCCTAGCCGGCAGAAGCTATTAGCTAACGAATGGCCTCAGTCGGCCGTCAGACCTTCGCGCCAAGCGTTTAAGCCCCTGGTTGATCCAATGATGCACCTTCCAGTCATCCTTACATTAGAAAAACCACTCGCGCCTCCCTCCCAGCGGGCCGCCCAGGCTCTGCCCTTGGTGGAGGCTGTTAGCGGGCTAGCAGCTGCTTGAATAGCCTCAACCCGGCCGTCAGACCTTCACTCGGCCGTTTCGCCCCTGGTTGATCAGGTAATGGCTTTGTTTACTACAGTGTGAGATGTCTGCTGAATAACTCTGGTTAGTTTGGGCTAATAACTTGTAGGGGAGCGGGTTAGCCTGTTAGCCGCTAATCGTTAGCACTGTAAGCTGAGCTGGGGAGGACAGGCTGAGAAAGATTAATCCTCCCCCACACTCGGCTCTGCTCTGGCGGCGCCAAACCCGCATTGCCGCCGGTCCAGTTGAAATGGCTACTGCTGTGTGTTATAAGGGAGATGTCTGTCGTGTTTGATACTTTCAGTTGAGCTGAGCTGTTTTTGATTGAGTTTGCTGCTGATATATTGTGCTAGTCGCTCGTAGCTCAGTCCGAGGGGGCTATATGAGGCGTCACGAGCTGGGGGCGGGATCTTGGAACACGGAGGAGAGAGGTGAGGGAAGGAGGGGCAGGCTGCGGTTTCAAATCGTAGACACCAGCTTTAAGTAAAATGCAACCGTCCTCATTGACTGTTTGTTTTTTTAACTCAACCTGTTTTACTGCAAAACATTCACAGCTCACTAAAAAAAGATCTGAGTTTTTGAATCAGACCCTAAACCTTAAAACTACTAAAGATGATCAAATCACCAAATTCACTGGGAGAAACAGTTTTCATGTATTTTTAAATCTGTTTTTTGATCATTTTGTGCCTTTATTGATAGGAGAGAGACAGTGGATGGATGGCCTGTGAAAGGGGGAGAGAGAGCAGGGGAAGACACTCTGCAAACTGGTCACAGGCGGAATTTGAACCTGGGCCGGCAGAAGAAAATACATGGGGTGCCTGGTTGCTAACCACTCCCCCAAACCAGCACTCTATATTTAAATCCGTTTTAAAGAATGATGCACCTTCCAGTCATCCTTACATTAGAAAGAACCCACTTCTCTTGGACGTTTTTGACACATGTCTCTTGCATTAGACTCATTGTTTGTAGCAATGGATGTGTAAAAGATTACTCTCAGAGTTAAATTACTGTTCCATATGCTCGATAACTCCTCTCCACACAGGTCTTTATTAAGAAAAGATTGCCCTCTAAATTTGTACAAACTGTTCTTTTTGCCACAGGCAGTGAGATTCACTGATGGCTTCTTTGTTTTTGAAGCTGATATGGTAAAAATGTTAGAAAATATTTGTCCAACATATTCACCAGACAATTAAAGAGGTGTTCCAGTTCGACAAACAAACCTCAGTCCAGTATTCACACTTTTTTGGCTCCTGCAGTCCTGAGATTTTCCATCTCTTGAGCTTCCAAACACATGAACAGGTTGCTAATTTGTCTGGCTCATCTGAGGTGCTGGGCAGGTAATGTCCAGTGTGTTTATCCGAGCTGTTTACTGAACACTGCTGCCCGCTGCGAGCAGAATAATCCTCTGTTGCTGTCAGTGCAGCAAATTCCATGGAAAAATGTCCAAAATCGACAACGAACAAACTTTTTATTTCACTTAGCCTATGGGACTGTTCTTAAAAGCCCCTCACTACCTGTCTGCATTTTCTTTTACTGAGCCTGGACCTCGTTTACTGTCAGTTTTATTTATTGGCCCTGCACCTATTATTGCATTTCTATTTTTCTGCTAAACTGTTTGCAGGAAGCTGTTCTCAAAGAGCTGGCTTGCACAGCCTCCTTAAAGGTTAGAAGGAGTAAATATTGGGCTTGGTAGATTAGCTGGTTTTGTACCTTTCAAACAGTAATGTGAACCCTAATTTAACTCCCACTTCTTCCTTTACTTTGATATGTTTGTGTCACAGTGCAAAAATGATGAAACAAATATCCATCATCCTCAGAATATCACATTCAGTGCACATAAAAGAACACAAATTTGTCTTGTGTTCAGGCATCTAATCAAACTACTTTGAATTGTTTTTAATCAGCGTGATATGAACACAGCAGCACCACGGGAAGCCCTCTGGGAGCTGTCTCAGTGAACACATGCAGGAAGATACACAAGCAGCAAAATAGATTCTGATTGAGAAAACACTGTGTTACATTTGCATAGATTATCTCTATCTGTTTGACCAGGCTGTATGTGTCAGTGAAGCAGAGTTGGCAAATAGCTGCAGTCAACAACAGGGTGCCATGAATCCTGGACCTATGTGAAACAACGTAAACAGCCCAACACGTGCAAACACAGTTAAGCTAACACGCCGTGCCTGTAAACAAGCATACCTGCTCATGTTCACACTGAAGCATCTAAATGCATGGCAGGTGTGGAGTCAGTGTGGAGTCAGTGTGGTAAAAGCTCCGGCTACTCTGTGCTTAGGATTATTGATCAGACTCAGCTCATATTTACCAAGAGACACAATCCGTGATGTGTATACTCGCAGATAAATACACACCCTACAATCATTTCAGCAGACACAGCAGCTGCAGCCACATCCCTGCATGCATACACGCTCTTCTCCAATCAGCGCTGGAGGCTACTTCCTCCCCATCGACTGATGCCATGTCAGTGTGCTTCCTGTCGTCCCCGTCTGGCTCTGTTGATGTCTTGCTTTTTTGACAGGCGTACTGAAACTGACAGCATGATTTGTACTCCAGCACAAACATGCCTGGCAACATCAATTCCCATGGTATGGCTGGGAGACGCCTGGGAACGCCTGTGACTGTGTTTTAGCTTGAACTGCTCCGCTTCACACAGTGGGTGACCTGCTTAGAGTTCAACGTCTCGCTCAGGAGCGCTTTGTTTATGTTGATGGTGATTGTCGTTTTGTACTGCGGCCAGGGAAAAGAGTCCTTGCATCTGTATACTGTATTCAATGCCTTTCAGCTGACTTTTTATCAATGGTATTTTTTTTTAGCAATATTTGAAGTCCCATTAAAGAAAAAAAGGCAAACTGTTTCTGAACACAAAAAGCCTCTTTATGTTGAAGTGTTGTGCTGTCATGTGAACAGACTGAGAGCTACGTTTGAGGCCTAATAGGGGTGTGAGCGATGGGGACATGGTTCGATCCGTAAAAAGTCTAAACAGTAATTACATTTCATTTTGTTTTGGATTGGTATGAATTGTCAGGGTGCTTTTACATTTAACGATCTGCATCCAAACATACGTCACCTCTGACCAGTACTGGCTCTGCCAAACTTTAAAATGTGAGGAGACTTGTTTTTTTAATTATTTTCTCTCTCCTGTTCCTTCTAGTGCAGCAGATAATTGCATATTTCGGAAGAATCATTCACATGAGGATGCAAGCATGAAATTTGGCACAAATACTCTCTAAGGGCCACTCTTTTGGAAAATGAAAATTCAAGATGGCGGCCATTTTTCAAGATGGCTGCCCTCAGTATCAAACACTTTTCATTTTTTCAGTTATTTGAACAGTTTAAATGGTGATGCAAGCATGAAATTTGGCACAAATACTCTCTAAGGCCAACTGTTTTGAAAAACAGACACTCCAAAATTCAAGACAGCGGCAGTTTTTCAAGATGGTGGACTTTTGTCAAGTCGGCTGCCATTTTGAAATGCTCATTATTTCAACAATTTAAATGGTGATGCAGCCATGGAATTTGGCACATATACTCTCTTAGAGCCACTCTTGAAAAATGACGTTAGACACTTGAAAATTCAGATGGTGGTCATTTTTCAAGATAGCTGCCATTTCTCTTGAATGTTAATTCTATATATTTTTTTGTGAGTTCAAATACAAGAACAAAATGGACAAAAATTCTCTCTAAGGGCCATTTCTTTGGAAAAAGGCAATGGCCTTTGAAAAAACATTGTTATTATTATTCAAAAGAGTTGCCCTCTGAGAGTATTTGTGCCAAATTTCATACTTGCTTCCTCATGTTAACGATTTTTTCACTTATCTGCTGCACCATTCTGTTTTCTTTTTTGGCAATTTATATCATACCAATCAGTACACCCTAACTAGAAATCTCAGATAGACGTTCAACATGTACTAAAACGGATACAGGAATGTCAAAGAACCATCTGGGTAACAGCCCAAAGAACCGGTTTGAGGAGGGTGGAGCAGACTGAGCTCAAGTGTTTTCTGGCCTGAACTTTTGCAAGATCGATCTGCCTGATTACTGATATAGAATCAGACGGAGCACTGCAAGGTTAAATATTTCCAGCAAGTCAAGCACGTGTGCCAGCTGATCACATTTTGTGGCTGTGATCAGCATTTCATGGCAGAAGAGAAACGAGTCTCTCCTGCTTCAGTTTAAGTCTGAGGCAGTGAAAGGGAAACAGGAGAACATCAGACTCCAGGCTCAGCTGTTGGTGTGTTTTTGTTTCCTCATGTCATCTGCTACATCACTCTTGGTTAAGAAGTCATCCCTCCTCCTACAAGTAATAAGGAAGGAACTCTTTTTGGGAATAGTGATTATCAGCCTGCGCTGCTCTGCCATGTCTAAAATTGCTCTCTGTATATAACCACTGTGCTACCAAGCATGACTCCCAATGGGTATTATACTGGGGACTGTTTATCTGTGATTGTTGAAGATTGTCATGGGTCAATTAATCAATCAGTCAACCAACCAACCAATCAATCAATGAATTAATCAACCAACCAACCAGTCAATCAATCAATCAATCTTTATTTGTAAAGTGCCAGTTCCTAACAAGTGTTTCTCAAGACACTTTACATATTGAGCATAAAACACTTCATTTTATGGATACACATGAATACATCGATACATTTTTGAGTGAACAGAGTTGTCACATATGTTTCTATAACGTTAAAGAGCTCACAGTAATGTTACTGTAGCTGTGAGTTGTTGAGGACTGGGATGTTTATTACAATTTACAGGAATACAAAAGAACAGTGCTGGCCTTTCTCTGTTGGCAACACTTTTCCTCCTCTTTGCTGTCTGTGAGCAGAACTGTGCATGCGCAGCTTTCACTGCTGATTATCTCCGCCAAGGAGGTTATGTTTTCGGGAGAGTTTGTTTGTCTGTCTGTCTGTCCGTCTGTCCATCTGTGAACAACATAACTCAAAAAGTTATGGATGGATTTTGATGAGATTTTGAAGAAATGTCCAGCATGGGAAAAGGAAGAACTGATTCAATTTTGGTGTTGATCTGGATCAACGTCTGGCCGCCATGGCGAAAAATGTGATTTTCGTGAATAACTACCGAACTAAAATAGATATCATCATGAATCCAGTTGCTCATGGTATGTTTTCATAGTAAATGAATCTAAATATTTAGATGAAATAAAGGTAGGACTAATATTTATGGTCAAAATCACAATATGGGTGAAGACTGTGGCGCTGGTGGAGGTCTGCACTCTCTGAGTGCTTTTGTAGTTGGTCTTTTGGTGGTAAGTGAGACAGCAGACAGAGTACCATATATATATATCTATATCTATATCTATATCTATATCTATATCTATATCTATATATCTATATATATCTATATATATATATATATATATATATTCTATGTGGATTCTTGGTCTAAGATTTATTTGGAAATTTTTGTTCTTACTGACATGACAGTAGCTTGACTCGGATAAAGAGTGGGGTTTGGTTTGTGTGAAAAGGGCCACAGCTGGTGGGGAAAAAAAAGGATGGGGGGGGGGGGGGGGGGGGGCAGGAGAAATTTAATGTGAAATCCCTGCTGCTTGCATTCATATTTGCTTCATGTGCCTCTCAACATAGTTAGGTTAGAAACATTTTCAAGGTTGTTGTGCATGTGTGAAAGAGCCTATCAGCCCTAAGGTCCATTAAAACAGAATATGTCAGGTAAGGTTTTTTATGTGTTGTCAGTAGCCAGCAATTACATTATATGTGTTTATATGAGTCTTTTAGACCTACTGGCCCCTAAGTGAATAGAAGTTTCCTCTTGAATTTGAGCCAGGGGCTCCTGTAACAGGGCCTTTGGTTTACAAGGGCCTCCTGCAATAAACACAGCTCAGCATCTTCTGGAAATGAAAAGTTAAGAGGATAATGTGAAAAGATGCAAATAGGCTCTGAATTATCCACCACAGACCCCCTCAAGTATGCCAGAAATTATTTGTGCTCAGGATTCTGTATTTTGTGGGGGATTTTATTTTGCATTGCTGATTTTTAAATCAATTAAATATTATGTGTAATAGTCAGGACTTAGTTGGCCTTCAGTGTATTCTGTCCTTTGGCAAATGATATTCAGAGTGCATTTCCAACTCAACACATCATGGGCATTTACTCCTTTGGCCTTTATAAAAGATTTCTTAAATGTAGTCTCTACACACTTTGAGGAGAATTCTCCCTCTCAATCAATATATTTGGGCTCTTTGACTGGTAGGCAGCAGAGTGCCTGCTGCAAATCGATTGGTGCCTGCAATGGTGGGCACGGTTCAAGCTGCACTGAGCCTCCTGGAGTCGAGTGTGTGTCTTCTGGGCAAAATCTGTGGATTAAGGGAGGCCTGAACTTGAAACAGGAAAGGACAGAGCAGTCAATAACACACTGATTAATGATAATGGCATGCAAGCCAGGGGGATAATCTTTCTAAGCTCTTTTTATCTAAGGACCGATTGACTGAAAACATGGAGGACAGAAAGAAAATGCACAATCCCCGAGCAAACCAGGGGCTTCCAACGAGGGTAAATGTTTATTTATGCCTTCAGCTTTTCCAAGCGCTAATTGAAATGCATCCACTGTCATTCCAGGCAATGTTTTAGAGTCCTCTCAAATCATGACTCACTCTCTGCGTTTTTCTGTGCTCTGTTTTCTTAACTCAAACAGCTGTTGCATGCCTCTTTGAGCTCTTGTTCATGGATTCAGTGATGTCTTCTGCTGTCATCTGTAAGAGCTGGTCTACCAAATGTGTTTTCATCACCATAATGAGACAAAAATGCATCATGAACTTAATGGGATGCTGAGAGGGGAATGAAAAAAATAAAAAATTCTTGCTGAATTCACTCGTACACTCTACAGGCTGCATCACTGCTGCATCTCTGAGAGCCCTGCTGCTATTTAAACATTTTTAGAACTGGTTTGACTGATGCACCAGTGCCTTCCTGCATTGTCTTGGCCATGTTGAGCCATGACAACTAAGGGTGACACTTTTTAGACTTTGTTTACTGCCTATAAGACTTTTCAAACCAGAGACAGGAGACAGCGCGTTTGCTGCTTGTGATATCTGAAGGTTTTGAAACTGTGATTCTACACATCTTGGGAAAAAAAAGATCAAACACCTCACAGATGTGACGGAGGCTGTGACTTGATAAATTGAGGATCTCATGGTCAGTAACATGATGGTCAGTGGGGCTGATTGAATCTCAGACAAACTTAGCACATCAGTTCACCTTTTTGTTGGAACCTTGTTTGCTGTGTTGAATCTTCTGATTGCATCTTAAACAAGTTTGCATTTGAAAGCAGAGACTGAGTATTTTTAAATCAAGGTTTCCTGTAACATACAGAATTACAGTGGACAATTGTGTGCACAGGGTTTACAAAGATATGAATCAAAAAATATGATAAAGAAGAACGATGGAGATTGGGTCAAATGAGAACAAAGAATTACAAGATTTAGAGCGAACAGCAGGTGAGGTAGACTGGGGGTTGCAAGACATTATTTTAAGTTGTTGATTCCAGTGGTGTAAAGGAACGAAGTAATAGTACTTAGTTACAGTACTTAAGTATGTTTTGGGAGTATCTATACTTTACTTGAGTTTATATGTTTTTTGCAACTTCCACTTTTACTTCACTACATTAAAAATTAAAAAATGATACTCTTACTCCGTTACATTTAAATTGTCAACTTAGTTACTCGCTACATAATAAAATGTGAATAAAAATGACACTTATTTTCACATTTTATTTTGAAGAGGACCGTACGGACTGTTGGTGCTCTTGCGCGAATATCCGACTCTCTCGATTCATCTCAGCGAGACCACGCACGCAGCCTGCGTATGGTCGTCAGTGTCGACAGCAACCGACAGCGTGATGGAAGCAGCCTCATCTACTAGCAATTGCAGAGATACCCCCACACCACCACCTGCTCGTCGTGATTCAGAGTCAGACGAACATCCGTGGATACCTGTCCTGCTCAGCAGGTCATATGGACCTACTGAAATGGTTCCCTGCCATCTGCAAGTTGTCTGTCAAGCTGAACACACCTCTGCCTGCCTCTGCAGCCTGTGAACGACTGTTTAGCATTGCAGGACTTGTATTCAGCCCGCGAAGAGCACGACTGAACTCATGCAATTTTGAAAATCAACTTCTGTTATAGATGAACCGGAAGTTTGTGGACTTTACCTAAGGGAGGAATGGAGAGAGGGAGTAAGAGGTGAAGGGAGCTGAGGGAGGGAGGAAGAGTTAAACTTAATAAAGCTTGGGAGAGCAACAACTATTTGTACCTGTTCTCTTTGTTTGTACTTTTTACTTTTAATACTTAAGTACATTTAATAGTAGCTACTTTAAGACTTTTACTTAAGTGATTTTTTAATGAGTGACTTTCACTTTTAGTTGAGTATATTTTATATAAGATATCTTTACTTTTACTCAAGTATGGGTTTCAAGGACTTTTTACACCACTGGTTGATTCATGAAACACAATGGTTAGACCTACAGTAGATAGTGATTCATTGCGACTGTAGGGCCAAAAGCTTTGTATAAGCTGTTAAATTTTGCAACAAACTGCAATTTAAACATACAGACCTGATCAAAATCTTAAGACCAGTTGAAAAATTGCTAGAATATGCATTTTGCACATTTGGATCTTAATGAGGTTTTAAGTAGGAGCTACACTATGCAAAAGCAAGAAGGAGTGTGACAAAAAGCACTTTGAAAAAGTAATTTATTGAAAACAACAAGTAAAATGAAATAGGCTGTTTACCAGCCGATCAAAAGTTTAAGACCATCACTCAAAAAATGACAAAAAACTGTCCAAACCAGAACAAAAATGTTTCTCAGTAGGACTCAGTAATGAGTAGCTCCACCGTTCTTGTTAATCACTTCAAAAAGTCGTTTGGACATGCTTGATGCGAGTGTTTCCAGGAAGCTTTTGGGAACATTGGTCCAAGTGGTGAAGATGGCTTCATGAAGGGCATCAACTGTCTGGAACTGATGGCCATTTTTATAAACTTCCCTTGCCATCCATCCCCAAATGTTCTCTATGGGATTTAAATCAGGGGAACATGCGGGATGGTCCAAAAGAGTGATGTTATTCTCCCTGAAGAAGTCCTTGGTCAAGCGAGCATTGTGAACTGCAGCGTTGTCCTGTTGAAAAACCCAGCTGTTACCACACAGACGAGGGCCCTCAGTCATGAGGGATGCCCGCTGCAACATCTGCACGTAACCAGCCGCCGTTTGACGACCCTGCACCACCTGAAGCTCCAGTGTTCACTGAATGAAAAAGCACCCAGATCATGATGGACCCCCTCCACTGTGCCAGGTAGAAAACATCTCAGGTGGGATCTCCTTGTCATGCCGGTAACGTTGAAGCCATCTGGACCGTCAAGGTTACATTTTTTCTCATCAGAGAATAAAACTTTTTTCCACCTTTCAGTGTCCCATGTTTGATGCTCCCTGGCAAAGTCTAAACGGGCAGTTTTGTGGCATTGAAGGAGACGAGGTCTTTGAATTTGTTTTTTGTTTTTGAAACCCTTTTCCCACAGATGCCGTCTATTGGTTATTGCGCTGCAGTCGGCACCAGTAAGGGCCTTAATTTGGGTCGAGGACCGCCCTGTGTCTTGACCGACAGCTAATCGGATCCTCCGGCTCAGCGCAGGTGTAATTTTTTTGTTCCATAATGCTCAGGATCTTTCTAAAAATGTAGAATGGTTGTCTTACTGCGTCCAACCTCAGCAGCAACGGCACGCTGCGAGAGGCCTTGCTTATGCAGCTCGACGATCCGACCACGTTCAAGAAGAGAAAGCTTCTTAGCTTTAGCCATCAGGAGGGAATGACTGTGTGAATGCCTGACAGAAAATGAACATTTTGAGCAGATTTTGGCTTTAATAACCTGTGGTCTTAAACTTTTGATAAGCTGATAAAAGACCTATTTCAGTTTTTTTTTTTAAATTACAAGTTCCAAATATTTTTTGTCACACTCCCCCTTCTTGCTTTTGCATATTGTAGCTCTATTTAAAACCTCATTAAGGTCCAAATGTGCAAAATGCATATTCTAGCAATTTTTTAACTGATCTGAAGATTTTGATCAGATCTGTATATAATTTATACACAAACAAAGATGCAATGTTGGGTGATTTTAAACTATAATTGAGAAATTTACAGTACCTTACTATTCTGCTAGCAAGCCCCTTCAGAACTCAGCACAGCCTTTGTGTTATTCCACTTTAAGTGGAATCAAGATAAAACAAAGGGGCTGTCCATAGAAACTTCATGATTGTAAATAGATTTGGTGCACTGAATAGCTACACCAAAGACTTTTTTTTGTATTTAGTGTGTCCTCTTGTAAAGCCTGTCCCCTTTGCCTGTTTTTTCTTAAAGGGTAGGGCTTATCAAAATCTCTGTCACAAATGATTTGAGACTAAAAACAGCACAGCCACACTTCTGAACTCTGCCGCTAACATGGCCAACCAAGCAATGAAACACTTTTGTCAGTGGTTATATTTTGAGGTAGTCTGCCATAAAGTACAGCTTTGGATCATTAGTACCAGCTCAGCAATCTGCTTTTAAATGACCCTTGATTTATTACCATGGTGCTCTTACTTTTGATTTGAATTTAATTTTTGATTCTTTCTTTATGACTATTAATAAAACTAGCAAAATACAAACTTTTAATCAAATGGAGGCCTCCCCTCACCATTCACAAAAGTTAGCCTTCTGAAGCATCGATTTTGCAAATAACACATCAGTACTAGTCTTGTTTTACAATAAAATGGTCACTTTAATTTTACAAGCACAATACATCCCTTCAATACAACAGTGGAAAAATTATGGATTTATATTTCTTTACTTTTAGAGAGAGCTACTTATCCTAGTGTTTTTTTATTGCCTTTTTACTTTATTTACTTCACTGCACAAAGGACAACCAAGTGCTTAGCAAGTTGAGGTTTGATGGACTGTAGTAAACAGTCTCTAAAGATATATAAGTAATAGAAGAATTGTGTGTACTTGCATGCAGTCAACTTAAAGCCTGACTGTCCCAATCAATATTAACTCTGATGTAGGCCAGTAAGTGAGCCAGACAGGGTATATAGAAGGAGGGAAATGTGATGGAGAACCTGAAGTTTAGCTACTCTATCCCTATTTGTCAGTGTGAAAGGGTGTTTTTTATTTTTAAATGTGTTTTTTAAAGAGTACATGCCAATATACTGCACGTTAGCCACAGTGATTTTGATCAGCCCTGTCCCTGCAAGGAGAAAACTGTCATGAAAGCCAGGCTAATTAGCACATGTGGGGCAAAGCAGTCCTTTTCATTTTAAATTTTAAAAACAGTTTTAAAAAGATGTTGGTCATCGTATTTCAAGTGCCCTGGCTGTGTAGGTCATCAGTGCTGGCTTCTGTAGTACACAATTGTAGAGTGGTGCATGCTGGTACTACTCAGCTAGGCTACTAAAGTTAGCTTATTAGCTTTATGTTACTGTTTGGAGCAGCAACAGTAGATCCAGCCAATCATCCTTCATTTAAAGTAACTGTGTGTCTGTGCATTTTGGATAGGGTAAGATGGAGTTTGACAAAATGTATTCAGTACGCAGACTCTGCAAAAATAAATTTCAGTACTAATCTTACACTTCATAACCCAGAGTTTAAAACTGTGGAACAACAGCCAGTAATGATTCTGAAAACTGACCAGTTCAGTCTGCACAGCTGTCGCCAGCTTCCAATCAACTGTGAACAGACAAAAAGAATTACATATCTGCACATTTCATTTCTGAAGACTTGTGCTCATCCAGCATCGAAGACAAAGAAGGCTTTACTTTCTAATTATTTTACTGTCTTTAAGTCTTTAACCTTTTCTGAGCTGCATGTCCACAACAAACCAAGGCCAATCTTGACATTGGCACCCTGTGGTATAAACAGAGAACGGATTGGCAATCATGAATCAGTCTGAACTGAAAAAAGATTCTATATATACAGCTGCAGGAAAAAGTATGTGAATCCTTTGAGATTACCTGGATTTCTGCTTAAATTGGTCATAAAATATGTTCTGATCTTCATCTAAGTCACATCACTAGACAAACAGTCTGCTTAAAGACCCAGTAAAGCAAAAATAAATTTGTGTTTTAAGTTTTTCATACCACAGAAACATGTGTCATTGACCACTGAGCAAAATTTGAAAGATTAAAAATATTGCTAAGTACATAAAATAAGGTCTCAAACTCATGCAAAAACAAGCACTTATCTCTGCTGTGAAACGCTGGGGGTGTGTCAGTTAGAGGCGCTGGAACCACGCCCACATGAGGGAGGGGGGCCCCCTCCATTTACTGTCCAGGGACATAACCTGCAGTAACAATGGAAGCTGGCAAAACCCTCATTTATCAGCTGGAAAGGCATTATTACAGAACTGACATCACTAGTAGACTTTTTGTAGACATACGTTACAGAACAGAAAGGCGCTGTATGGGTTCCTCTTTAGTATGGTGCATTATTATTGATTTAAATATACAAAAGCATGAGCAGATTTATACAGCACTGACAGTAATAAAAAAAACATAATTTTGAAAGGATGACATTTTACAGCAATGGTTGCTCTTACTTATACCTTCTTCACCCAGTTACTTTTCTTTACTCTATTACCAGCTGTGGAGTACCTTTAGTTTTTAAATAACCACATTAAACATGTTCTGCATGCTCACAGAACATGATAACAGCCTCTTTCTGTATATAAACAACTAATGTCTGTGGGCTAATTTTACACACAAATGTAAGCCCCAGTCATGTATTTCCTTGTCACGGCTATAATGGTGATATAAAAAAAAACCTGTGGTTATTCATTGTGTTCTCATATGGACTCCACTCAGTGAATGAAGCCAAATAATGTCATAATTACATGCATAACATTTATTAACATGACATGAGCAAGGCTGGATGCACGATGGGAAATATAAGCACACACTTTTGCTCTATGGCGGGCACGTAATGCCAGTGGCGGAGATGACAGCACCTGCTGTCGGCGGGATAGAGAGGGTCCGCGGTGTGTATATGATGCCGGGGCCGTGATGGCGCACACGGTCGGCGGGATGGAGAGGGTCCGCGGTGTGTACAACGCCGGGGCCGTGATGGCGCACACGATCGGCGGGAAGGACAGGGTCCGAGGTGTGTATAATGCCGGGGCCATGATGGCGCACACGGTTGGCGATGTGTACATGACGCCGGGGCCGTGATGGCGCACACGGTCGGCAGGATGGACAGGGTCCGAGGTGTGTAGAACGCCGGGGTCATGATGGCGCACACGGTTGGCGATGTGTACATGACGCCGGGGCCGTGATGGCGCACACGGTCGGCGGGACGGAGGGGGTCCGCGGTGTGTAGGCCTACATAACGCCGGGGCCGTGATGGCTTCACACGGTTGGCGATGTGTACATGACGCCGGGGCCGTGATGGCGCACACGGTCGGCGGGACGGAGGGGGTCCGCGGTGTGTAGGCCTACATGACGCCGGGGCCGTGATGGCTTCACACGGTCGGCGAGCGTGATGGCGACACACTGTCGGCTGGACGGGGAGGTTCGGTTTAGCCCAGTTAATGGACTCTTCAGAAATCCAGACTTTACCATGTGATAGTTTTTCTAACTGTAAAAGTAGGCACTGCAAGGATGCAAGAAGCGAATTGGAGGAGAAATTACTGGTTAGCTGACTGGTTGACTGTTAGCTAGCTGGCTACAAACTTCATAAGAGAGAGAGAGCGAGTGGTACCCTGAATGTATTTATACCGCTGAAGCAGAAGGGGCGGGATTATGGTAATGTGGGGCCGCGTCATATAAAGCGGCCCCCTGATTTCTGACACGCCCTTTCAATCCTGAAGACAGAAAGGTAAAAAACAGTTTGTGAAGCCTAGCTCCAAAATTAAGTTCTGAATAGTTGAATGGCTTTCACATGTTTTAAAGAAATACATTTACAACCTATTTAATGTGTTTAGAAGAAAATGGCTGAATTTGCTTTACTGGGTCTTTAAGCTAATGCCGAACAAAAAATTATAAGTTTTCCCGTTTTTATTGAATACAATGTGTAAACAGTCAAAGTGCAGGGTGGAAAAAGTATGTGAACCTTTGGATTTAATAACTGGTTGACCCTCCTTTGGCAGCAATAACCTCACCCAAGCGTTTCCTGTAGTTGTAGATCAGACCTGCACAACAGTCAGGAGGAGTTTTGGACCATTCTTCTGTACAAAACTTTCAGTTCAGCAACATTCCTGGGATGTCTGGTGTGAATCGCTCTTTTGAGGTCATGCCACAGCAACAGGCCACAGGTTGAGGTCAGGACTCTGACTGGGCCACTCCATAAGCCGTATTTTCTTCTGTTGAAGCCATTCCATTGTTGATTTACTTCTATGCTTTGGGTCGTTGTCCTGTTGCATCACCCATCCTCTGTTGAGCTTCAGTTGGTAGACAGATGGTCTGAAGTTATCCTGCAAAATGTCTTGATAACCTTGGGAATTTATTTTGATGTTGACGACAGCAATCCGTCCAGGCCCTGAGGCAGCAAAGCAGCCCCAAACCATAATGCTCCCTCCACAATACTTCACAGTAGGGATGAGGTTTTGATGTTGGTGTGCTGTGCCTTTTTTTTCCACACATAGTGTTGTGTGTTCCTTCCAAACAACTCAATTTTGGTTTCATCTGTCTGCAGAATATTTTGACAGTAGTGCTGTGGAACATCCAGGCGCTCTTTTGCAAACTTCATACATGCAGCAATGTCACAGTCATCTTTACAGGACCACCACACCTTGGCAGAGCAGCAACAGTGCTGAACTTTCTTCATTTGTAGACAGTCTGTCTTACCATGGACACATGGACATCAGGGCTTTTAGAGATACTTTTGTAACCCTTTCCAGCTTCATGCAAGTCAACAATTCTTGATGGTAGATCTTCTGAGAGCTCTTCTGTGCGAGGTATGGTTCACATCAGGCAATGCCTCTTGAGAACAGCAAACTCACAACTGGTGTGTGTTTTTTAACCAACACATCCTATCTAATCACATTGATTGGACTCCAGGTTGGCTGACTACTGGCTCCAATTAGCTCTTGGAGAAGTAATTAGCCTTGGAGTTCACATACTTTTCCACCCTGCACTGTGACTGTTTACATATTGTGTTGAATAAAAACATGAAAACTTATCATTTTTGTGCTGTCTTGGTTTAAGCAGACTGTGTTTGTCTAGTGATGTGACAGATGAAGATCAGAACATATTTTATTTAACAAAACAATTTAAGCAGAAATCCAAGTAATCCCAATGGGTTCAACATACTTTTTCATTCAACTGTATATGAAAATCAAAACTTAATTAGACATTGGAAGAGATTCACATCTGTATTGTTCACCATTCTGAACACAAAAACAATGATTTACTTTTCCACTTCCTCCCTACTTTGTGCCACTTCACTCCTGATGGAAGGGTGTGGGGGTTACAGTTTGCCAAAAGAGTGCTAAAATATAAGGCCTTGCACCAGAAAAGGAGAGCATTGTAAATGTGTCCAGTAGAATGTACCATCATTGGTGTTTTTTTCATTATATTTACTCTCGCCCAAATTCAGTAAACTGCATCGAGCTAACAGCCTCATCTGCATTAAAATATATCCTGGCTTCCATGCTAATTCTCTCTTTCCAGAGCTCATCTGCCAAAATCTACTTACCATCAATCTGTACCTCACAGCACACCAAAAAATTTGTAATTTTTGTATCTTTTGTTTTTCCCCAGTATCCGTCTCAGTCTGTCATGGCCTAATACACTCAAGACCTGCATCATCTACAACAGTTGAACCCAAGGCAAAAGCAACTGGCTAAAATGTCTGGCGGATTTTTTGCATCAAGCTATGCCCGTCTACAGAAAAATATCTCTCTGTTTACAAGCATGAAGAGGGTCTATGTAATGCTCTCATATTATTTCACAATAGGGTAATCTATCCGTGCATGCATCAAAGCAATTTTCTGTCACCTTGCGACAAAATAAGATCATAAAAGCCTCACTTATTATACTAACAAATGCCCCTCCCATTCTACACCCCTTTTATCTAATGCCCATTGACAGGGATGAAATGGAAATGATGGTTTATCCCAGCCTCTCACCATCAATCCCAGACTTGGAAGCTCAGCTTGGAAATTAAAGAGGCACTGATCCACATGTTCAGGCCTCATCCACTTTCCTATAGATTTGCCACAACTGCAGCTAATTTATGCAGCCTCATGGACACAATTATTCCCTATGTCCACAGTCATGGAGATGCACGGGGACCCTGACAGTCTCAAGACGGATCTGATGCCACCTCTGGTGTTTATCTGGGGAGCTGTGTGGATATGAGATGGATATTTTGCTCTGGTGGGAGAGGCCTGCTGAGGTTTGTGAACTTGGGCCTTACTGGGGGGGCACCTTCCATCCCCTTATCTCTTTTTCATCCATTTTTTCCCAATTTGCACCCTTTTGTGTTCCATTTCTCTGATCTGGGTGAGAATGAAACAGTCCCCCCACCTCTTGCTTCTCACTTTACCCTAACCCTCTGTTTCATCATTTCCATTCTTCTATCCCACCATCCTCTTTTCTCAGCCTCCACCAACTCTCTGTCCTTCTCAGTCTTGAATTCAAGGGCCAGGCAGCAGCTCTCCTGGCCTCACGCTTCCTGTTCGATTGGCCCAATAGTTTATTCACTTCATCCAGACACAAAAGACATCAAGCTGACTGATCAGCGGGCAGGAGCCAGGGCACGGCTGATCAATGAGGCCTTGGGTAGAGAGGGAGGTGGGTGGGGGGTTGGATGGATGAGGGGAGGCGGGGGGAGCAGGCTGGACAGGTAGGCTGACAGACGCACAATCAGTGGAGCGATCGATGGGAACTTTTGCTGAGCTCAGATAAGAGGGTGCAGCTTGCTCTGGACACAGCACCAGATTCTCCCTGACAGGAGCTTTTGTTTCCCATGCTCATGAGCTGTCTGCTGCTTGAGGTGACACCACTACAAAACAACAAAAGGCTCAGCGCATAATACACCAGATAGCATCTGATTCATTTGTTTATTTCAGCACTGGCTCCTCAAATCCTGTTTTTCCCGAAACGGGCCTTGAAAATCTGCTAATGTGGTGTGATAAATGCTCTCCCCAGAATGAAATTGTTTGTATGAGAATGCGGAGAGGGAGCCATCGATTGAAGCCATTCATGCCCTTTGTTTGTCTGTCTATCACAGTTATAGCACAGACAATATTGATTCAATTTATTGGAAAACAATGGAAACAACTGAGCGTTTGCTGTTGTCTAATTCAGAGGCAAACTGGGGGATAATAATTCGAGCTGGGAGTTCGGCTGCATCCACGACTGTCCTGTTCACATGAAGCACCAACTGTGTAGGACAGTGGGTCCCAAACTTTCACAGCCCGTACCCCTTCAGACATTTGACCTCCAGCCATGTAGGGGAGAGTGGGGTAAACTGAACCAGTGGGTAAGTTGACCCACCCCTTGTTTCTGGGAAGCAGTAAACAGCTTTTGTCATGTGGCCCTAAATTCAGAAAGCCCCGATCACTTCTCCCTGCCTCTGTTGAAGAGGAGCACCTGGCACAAACAGTTGGTATTTTTTAACCCAAAAAACTATTTTTCGTGTGTCAAAGTAAATTTTCAGCATGTTGGGTATATTGAGCTTTGTATTAAATCCAATTTATCCAGGTCTAAAATGGTGTTTTATATATATTTGTAATTTACCAACATGTAAAGCTGTATGAGTCATTTGGCCAAAGATTAGCCCGAATAACGAAGCTAGCAACATTTTTCCAAAATGTTGGCTATGGGGCAAAGTGAGCCACATGCTGTGGGGTAAACTGAGCCATTGGTTCCTTTTATACCACCCAAAGCTGAAAAGTTATATTAATGTGCTGAATCATAAAGTACTTTTTAATGTTATGCGAACAAACTGACTTGTCTGATGAAATATTGAACAGAAGAAAATCATGCTAACAGAGAACAAGAGGAAAACCAACTGGGGCTCAACACCTCTGCTGAGATGGAGAAAAAGTAATGAAGGAGGTCATGAGTGAAAAGTCAATCAGATCCGTTACAAAGGAGTGAAATACTGACAGGTCAACCCTGCAGAGATATGAAGAACAGGGATGTTTAAACTTGTTTGATTTAGCAAGTGTGAACTTGTAAAACTTTAAAGCATACGAGTAAACTTTTCTAGTAGGAATAACAGTTTTATTTCTGCCAAGAACTGATTTTGTTTCTGTTTGTTGTTCAAAGCTTTGCTGGCTCTCATTTTATTTCATATGAGGATCTAATTTTCACAAAAATTGCAAAATGTGTCCATTTATGGCATTAAAATTTTGAAATTACTGTTTTTTTTTCTAGGGTGTTTAAGTTAGGGTTAAGAAATGTAATGTGGCTATTTGTGAAGAGAACAATCTGTTGTGAAATGACTATTTGACAACAATACATTATCTTTTAATAATTCTCAGATGTAAAGTTAATAAGCCACATGGTCAACTTACCAACAGACCTGGCTTAACTTACCCCTGACCCGGGGCAAGTTGACCCACAGGAGAACTTTATTTTGAAAGGCTTCATGACTTAAATGAAAATGTCTGGCCAGGTCTTTCTCACTCTGCAGGCCATGACTGTGGTGATGGACAGGCAGCCGATGTGTTGTATATATATATTTGTATGTAGGTGTATGTATGTGTATATCTATGTGGGTATACATGTATGTATATGTCTATGTGTATATGTGTATGTGTATATATATGTATGTACATGTGTATATATATGTATATGTATATGTATATGTATGTGTATATGTATATATATATGTATATATTGTACGGGATAAATTAACTTGTTTGTGTATTTAATATTGATGTGACAATAGTTTGATAATATACATGAATGCATAGTATAGGATAGTAATGAAAATTGAAAGTATTTATGGTATCTGGTATTAATAAGTGCACACCTGCTAAAAGCTCACTAAGATGAAGAACTGATGAAAGATATGCGGGGTAGGATTAAATAAGTTTTCAAACTTCTTCCTACTCCCTTTCGAGCATTTAAAAAGAATACTTTTCTCAGTTTTATTTGTTATTGTTTAACCTTGTGGATGAAATATGTCATTGAAGTACAAGAATGATCGTACGTCCTGCTTTGTTATAATCTTACATATTTTGCATATTATTTGCTTTTTTTTTTATGCTCGAAATAAAGACAAAATCAAATCAAATCAAAATCACACCACGACTGCTGCGTGATCCAATCAACATGCTCACAGTTTATTACCTTTGCTACACACTGGTGTATTACCTTTATGCAGTTGTATAACTTAACGACTGCTGAAATAGAGTTTGAAGATGAGACTGGAATTGTCTTTATCTTATCTTGTGGTGCCTACTGCACTGTCATTGAGAAAGTGTTTGGATGCACCTTGGACAGGTAGCATATCGATCACTGGACTAAGACAAAATGGCCGAGAACCCCACAGTCATGATCACATCTACAGGCAATTAAGGAGGATAGTTTAACCTAAGCTGTCATATTTTGAGGCAGGGGCTTGCACGGCATAAAGCAACATTGAAACGCAAGCCCCCTATTGTCATTATTCCTTATAAGTCCATATCCCACTTGTCTACAGGTTTGTTTATGCTCAACCAACAACTCCAAGAGTGGTGCTGGGTGGCAGGTGTCAGTTACACCATATGTGGCCTAACAGACTTTCTTTGCTCTCCATAAACACCAGTCTGATCACCTCGAAAACAACTTAACAGAAACTGAAAGCTCAATAGAAGTTGGAAAACAGGAAGAAAAACTTGAACGAATAACCAAACTACATAAAACTATTCTTGTATTTATCAAACTGTCAACAAGCAACAACAAAACAAAATCTGAATAGATCACAAAGCAAAAATATAAATTCAAAACTTTTACACAATTCAATTTTAAAATTCAACTGAATATTCTGCAAAACTTACAAAACATGCAAACCTTTTTACATCAGTACAAAAACATTTGACAAGAAAATTAATTTTGAAAGCAGTGATTTTAACTGCATGACAATAAGACGTGGAGATTAACAGTCAGAAAGTAAATTAGAAACTGGATCGTTTCAAGTGAACATTTAAGTCAAAGTTATCACTACTTTAACAAATGTAGTATATAACATTTAAAGTCTAAGTAATAATAGTCCTACAGGAATGAATTAATAAGTCTGGACAATAATATCTCACCAAATCTAAAACAGTGTCAAACTTGTGTAATAAATGAGAGGATTAGTATGTCAGACCCTCTGACCATCACAGCCTGGATCATCAGGCAGAGAGTTACGTTATGGTATAAGAATAATGCCAAGCTTAAGCAAAAACAACAAAAAAAACACAACCCATAATAGAGAAGTTATGTTAGGTGGTGAAGCAGTTTGCTTATAGATCTGATGTTATTATAACGATGGAGAGTCAACTGGTGCTGCTTGTCTTCAATTTAAGGTTATATGTATCCATGCTCATCAATGCCCCCCCACCCACCACAGACACATATGTGTGTACATATATGTATTTATGTTCAGCAACCAATGCCCTCCTGTACAGAAAGATATATGTATATATGTCAGGTAGGTATATTTTAATATTAACATTTATGTATTTTTCATCTTATTAACAGCATTGCATACATTGATAGCTGTAAAAACTCATTAAAATAATATTAGAAAAATACATAGGTTGGTTTGGTGCTACCTACATCCTAAACACGTAAGGAGTAAACATTTACAATCATCACATTTAAAGTTACATTTGCTGTTTTGATTCCAATTTGTTTTCCAAATAAAATTAGTGTGTGTGTTTGAAGAGGCATTGGCTTTAATCACTATGCAGTGCGGTCCACTTCCTTGCATTAGTTTACAGGGCAGATCTGCCACATCCAATATGGCGGACACACTGGCGTATCGCAGCAACAAGCCAATGTGCTCAATGAGGCGCCTACATGTATGATGTCTACGTGCACAGCAGCCACGTAGGAGAGGAACAGTTGGACCAAATATGGGGCTTTGTCAAACGATGCGCTTTTCAGTAGCATGGCTTGAATTGTACCGTCAACAATACTGTTTGTTTCTTGGCACAGTAGCCTTGACAGCTAGCACATTGTAGGTACAATTTTAGCATTACCAGTATAGCTAGACAGATGGATACTTAATCTATCTTCCTATATTGTATTATTTCATCAAACATGGAAACTTGTTTGGATTAAAGCAAGTAATTTCTTATAAAAATATTTTGTATTAATTTAATGCTAATTCCTTACAGTTCTGAACTGGATGTTTCAAATGATAAAACCACGATTAAAAGGCATAGCTGGTCACTCTTAGCTTCTGAATATAAATACTGTTGATACTCGAGCAGGCAGCTTGGTGATGCAACAGGCTGTGCAAATGCCTCACAGCAGGTAGAAGCTGCTGGTTCTCATCCCTCAATCAGAGCCTTCTGGGTGGGGTTTGCAGGTTCTCCCTGTGCATGTGTGGGTTCTCTCCGGGCACTTAAGCTTCCCTCCCACAGACCAAAAACTTGCCCAATAGTTTGATGCTGACGTTGGATTGCCCTTAGGTATGAGTGTGAGCATGAATGGTTGTCTGTCTCTCTCTGGCCCAGCAATTGACAGGTGACTGGTTCAGGGTGAACACGCCTCCTGCCCACAATGCCAGCTGTGATAGGCTACGGCCCCCTGCCACCCCAAAAAGGATGTGCTGTATAGCTAATGGATGGATGGATGAGGTGATCATGTGTTATTGCTCGTACTTGGTGGAAAATCTGATCACTGCTTTTCCTGAGCTCTAACTTTCACTGGAAGCTTCAGCAAAGTGCGGCTCAAGCAGTCAGGACAGCTGAGCAGTCCAAGGTGCTGCGTTCAGGTTGCAGTCTCCGCTAGAGGTGTGGGTTTGAATCCCACTGACACAGTTTGCTCTGTCCTGTTACTTTTGTCTGAGACCTGACACTGCCTCGGACTTGTTTGTGAGAGTTTGCAAGTTTGTGCACAGGATGTGCCAGTCATGCACCTGCAGGGCCCTAATTTCGTGGTACAGCGTAGGGTGGCTGATCCAATAAGATGGAGCACATTATTGCAAGGAGAATGAGGAGGAGACACCGGGAGAGTATGCAGTGTATCAACAAAGGCTCTGCTATTTGGCGATGACGGACCAGGAATGCAGGTGGATCACAAGCATGATGAATGGATTAGCCTGCTGCTGTGTTTAAATGTCTGTCACTTAATAATGTACTCCTCTTAATGACGAAGGAACAGATTACATTTGTCCGAGGAGCTGGCCCACGCAGTGACACACGTTGTGGCCTCCCCCGATAGTTCCTCCGGTCTCTAGTTGATGTAAAGGTGACAGCTGCTCTGACCATCACCACTACCGGGTCTTTCTGGCACACTGTTTCCGTGGTGGCGGGGCTCAGTCAGACCAATCAGACGCTGGGCCTCGCCCGCAGTGCATTTTAAGGCAAGGAGAGGCGTCCATTTGATTGGTGAAGACAGCACTCGGCTGTGTTAAACCCACTCACGCCTTTTCTCCTCGCTCTCTGGCACTTGCACGGAGGGGCAGGGACAGAGGCGTGGATGCGCTTATGTGCGCCTCGGAGCGCCATGCAAGAAACTCACAAAGTGCGCTCGACACACCTGGTCGGTGCCTGGTCTACAAAATTAGAGCTGGCAGTTTATTTGTTTATTTGTTTATTTAAAAGGATCCCCATTAGCTGACGCCAAGACGACAGCTAGTCTTCCTGGGGTCCAGACAAAACATACAACACACACAATTTACATTCTTAATTACTCATAATTACAGGACAAAAAAATGACAACACTAAAAGTACTTGTTAAAACAAGAACAATAAAATTACGAAAAACTACATCCCATATCACATGACAAAAACTCACTCAATCTAATAATAGTATTATACAAGACAAAATTATGGTGTCGACAACAAATACAATTTCAGTCTTCAGTATTTGATCCTCCGTGTCTCCGGCTCCTGACCGGCCTGATTTGTTCCTGTCTTGAGGTGTGCAGGCATCTGACTCTTTCACCTCAGTGTCAGTCTATCTCTTTTTGCTGAGCATGATACTTTGGGTCAGCTAGCAAGTACTGCTCTTTCATACCATCCTCTCACCGTGCATACCAAAAGTTTTATTCTTAACTATTGATCGTTTAATAAATCCAGTTTTTAATCACCCCCTACATCCGACAACAGACTCAGCATGCAAGGATTTTGCAGCCTACTTCAGCAGTAAAACTGAGTTAATTAGACTGAGTTTAACCAACATTAAATCTGAAACTTTTAAAACACCCCAAATTTTAATCCCTAATGAGGAAACACTGGAGAAGTTTGTCCTGGTTGATGCTGAAATGCTTGACATGGCTGTCTCCCACCTAAGACCTGCAACATATCTTTTAGATCCCTTCCCCACATCCTTTTTTAAACAAATTTATACATCTTTTAAATCAGATCTTCTTAATATTTTTAATTATTCTCTTCAGATGGGCGTTTTTTTTTATGCTTTTAATACAGCAGTGGTCAAACCACTTCTGAAGAGAAATAACATGGACCCATCGATTTTAAATAACTACAGGCCAGTTTCCAATCTGCCATTTTTAAGTAAAATTTTAGAAAAACTTGTTTTTAACCAATTAAATGATTTTATGAAAATGTTAAATATTGGTGAAATGTATCAGTCTGGCTTTAGGGCCAGCCACAGCACAGAGATGGCATTAGTAAAAATAGTGAATGATGTCAGATCAAACATGGATCAGAAAATGCTCTCTGTGCTCGTGCTGCTCGACCTTAGCGCAGCACGCGATACAGTAGATCACCAAATCCTTTTAAATAGACTCAACGGTTTTATTGGAATCTCTGGCACTGCTTTTAATTGGTTTAAATCATATCTTACTGACAGAAAGTTTTATGTGAACATGGGGGAATGCCAGTCAGGACTCTACGATGTTAACTGTGGCGTCCCCCAGGGTTCAATTTTAGGTCCTACACTTTTTAATATTTATATGTTACCATTAGGAGATGTCATCAGGAGTCACGGCATCAACTTTCACAGCTATGCTGATGACACGCAGCTTTACATTGCCGTGTCTCCTGATGACACAGGGCCCATTGATGCCCTTTTTAACTGTGTTTTAGATGTCAGGTCTTGGATGGCAGATAACTTTCTTCAGCTCAACCAGGACAAAACTCAGGTTTTAGTCATTGGTACGGGTCCAGAGAGAGAGAAACTGGAGAGCAAACTCCAAGCTCTGTCTTTTGTCAGCAGGCCAAAAATCTTGGTGTTCTATTTGATTCAGACCTCAGCTTTGACCTGCACATCAGATATGTTACAGGAAAATCATTTTATCATTTAAAGAACATGCTCGTATGCTGACAAAGACCAGAAGAAGAGTCCACATCACATCGATTTTAAAGTCTCTCCATTTGCTGCCTGTATCTTTTAGAGTTGATTTTAAGGTTCTTTCATTAGTTTTTAAATCTCTTAATGGTCTTGCTTCTGCATTTTTATCTGATTTGCTTTTACCATATGAACCCTGTAGAGCCCTCAGGTCCTCAGGTAGGGGTCTTTTAACTGTTCCCAGAGTAAGAGCTAAAACATACGGGGAAGCTTCTTTTTGTTATTACGGCCCTCGTCTGTGGATCAGTCTATACCTGAGAGCACCTACTGTTCATATTTTTAAAAGAAAACTCAAGGCCTACCTTTTTAATCTGGCTTTTAGCTGATTGTATTTAATATTATTTTACGTTACATTTTTACTTAGCCTATTTTAACCCTTTTTATTTTGTTTTATTACTACATTTCTGTTCGGATTTTTTATTTGGAATTTAATTCTTTGTTAAATGCTTTTCCTTTTATTATCATATTTTAGCTGATTTTATTATGCACCTGATGTTACACTTTCTCATTTTACCATATTATTGATCTAATTTTTATTCTATACATTTATATTATTTTATTTATTTATGTATTTACACAGTTATTTATCTTACCATCTAGTATTTTCGAGTATTTTTAAGTATTATTTTAGTTTTAGCTCCTGTGTTTCATTTTTTTTTAATTCAAGATGGCTTTCCTCAGTCCTCTAATTCTATTTTCTGTCAGAATTTCCTTTTTATATCTTTGTGTGTTTGAGTTAGTGAGTGTGTATATTGAATGTGATTGGGGGGAGGGGGGGACTTTGGGGGTCTTATGTTTTCATTCTATGCAATTATGCAATTTCTGCTTTTTATTCCACCTATTGTAATTTTATTTTATCCTTTTTTCATGTGAAGCACTTTGTATCACAAAGTCCTGTATGAAAAGTGCTATACAAATAAAGTTTGATTGATTGATTGATTGATTGGTTGGTTGATTGATACCGGCTGGACTGTTTCACGTCATGGGGTATATTTCACACCCACCATGGCAACATCCCATAGACCTATAGTGCTGGGAAGGGACAGAGTCTGTAGAAATGCAGCTGGGGGTAATGGGACAGATGTTTGTGTTTATGTTGTATCATATTTAAGAATAACTGGATTTTTTTGGACCTGGCTGGTTTTACAGCTCTTCAAGCCCGTTATTACTTTCCCTTGTTTTCAATTGTCTTCTACTCAGGTCTACTCTACATATAAAATCGTCTAAGCTGCATTCTTTGTATCAGCATCGAGTCCTACCTGCTCTGTGGGGCTGGGGGCTTGAGCTTGGCTGGGTGCCTCGGCCTGTCTGTCAGTGAGGGTCTGCTGATGCTGATGCTGATGCTGATGTCTGGTTTAATGTTGGCTAAAGTTTTAGGCGACTGCTGTTCAGTGCCATGTATGCTTACAGTTAAACCAGGTTGTCTCTCAGAGGAACATATATTGCAGAAGTGTGCATGAGGATACATCACATATTAATGAAGGCATAAAAACAGAAAAGATGAAAAATGAATTTACAAATATATAACATATAGATAAGAAAAGATATAGACCTTTCTAAAACTGCACTACACTATCTTAACTTGCTGTTTTCTTTCATTGTAAACAACTCAATACATGTTTTTGAGTGATACCATCAAGATACACTTTTCACATCACTGTGCATGTCTGTGCCTGCAAAGAGCTTCTCTAGTACAAGTGCAAGCTTCCCTCAGCACAAGTGGACGGAGCAGTGATGTTATGTCAGTGCTAATGTACTAAGAGCACCAGGGTACAGATGATTTGTGCTTATGGTTAGAAGGTAATTTGGCCCCAAAGTTATATCACAGCATTTTAAGGAACATTTGCAATGTTGATAAATAATGTGTCATGACATTTAAAAAATACTGATCAGTTACTTTCAACTGCTATGAAGTAGCATATAAAAGAGTAAGCAAAAAACAATGAATTATTTTCCGTTATATTTCATGAGCTCATTGATGAAAGACTTCCAAACTCAATGTTGCTATTCAACAATATTAAAGTCAAAGAAATGATAGTGCTACAGTCAATGGGCACACCGCTTTTAGAGGACTTACTTCAGGATTACACTCTGTAATATTTTGTTAACATCAGCAGTGATGGAGCTGAGATTATTTCTGATATCTCTATTATTAAGCATTGAGGGCCACGTAACCTTACAGCGGACCAAGAGGCGTTTCATCTCACAGCTCCAGCAGTCGAGAAAAGACCTGAGGTTTATGACTATTGTCATGAAAAGTTTATACCAGTGCTTTAATGGTTGGTATCCTATGGCAAGGCACTTCTCTATGGTAGAAAATAGCATTAAAAAGGCATGAAGTCTTCTTTCATTTTGTTGTCATTAAGGCTCTTGTTAAAGTCTTGGCATGGTCCGAAAAATTGTGAATTTCCAACTCATAAATGAAACTAGAAGTGCTATGAGAGCACATCCCTCTGCCAAGGCATTTCTGACATGAGTAGCTGTTATCAGATGTTCAATGGAAGCAATAATACGCAATATCAGACTGGAGGTTCAGATAGTTTATTCGGCCGGTTCAGCAAAATACTGACCAAGCAGAACATGTTTTCGTCATTCTTATATACCCATGTGTCCAACATACTGAACATGGCAGTAGAAATGAAGACGTCATGTAAATGTACAGAACTTCCATTCCAGAAATGGTCAACTGTGAGAGTTCTCAATTTGAGCTTTCTATTTCTGGCAAGGTGCCGGACTTACTGGCTATGGGGTTCATCTGTATATGTGGGTAATAAAAATCTGGGTGCATGGATAGTAAACTAAGAATGGATAGAATACTAAATAATAATAGATGATACATGAATTGGTCCATGACTAAAGTGAGTTATACATGACTCAAATGAATTCATGACTTAAAATTCATGCTATCAGTAGCCAAGTGTGTTGCTAAGGAAGCTTTCCCTCCCCATTGTGGACTGTCAACAAATCCTGGACCAACCAAATTTGAATCACTTCTTCCTTGTGTCATGACCAACATCCCCTTAAGAATTTCACCAAAATCCATTGAAGATTTCTATTGTTCAGCAAAGATAACCCTGTCTCATAATGTTAACATATATATTTGTATATATATATATATATATATATATATATATATATATATATATATATATATATATACGTATACACATATATATATATATATATATATATATATATATATATATATATATATATATATATATATATATATATATATATATATATATATATATATATATATATATATATATATATATATATATATATATATATATATATATATATATATATATATATATATATATATATATATATATATATAGATATATATATATATAGATATATAGATATATATGTATACATATAAACCTGATCTGCAATTGTTTTCAGATTGCCTCCTACATAAGACCTCATTTTTTTTGCTTCATTATGTCTAAGTCACACATTCCTGTTTCTCATAGTGATAGTGCACGACTGTACACAATTGACAAGGCTGGTGTGATCGCTATGATACGGGATGAAATGACTGTCTCACCCCTGGACACACCCAGTAAATACACCGTCAGTAGAGTTTCTACAGCGCTTCGGGGGCGTTCGAAGCGCAAATTAGGTTAATACAGCAATATGATGAGGATTCCTTTTCATCCCACTGACACAATGTCAGCCCCGGTGGAGCTCAGTTTGTGTCACGTAAGCCCCGATTGAGCCCCGTTGCTTGCGCCGTCTTGAACGGGACACAGTCGGGGCACAAACGGATACATCCAGCCCAATTGAGCTCCATACATGCCACGCTAATACCGTTCACCTAAGGACTGCATTAGGGTTCCACCCCACTCTACTGAGAGCGGCGATTCTCCACGACAGTTTTGAACAGTTCAAAACAGTCGGGACCCTTCCACGTTCCCTGCCGTTCATCCACGGCTAAACAAAGCTGATCCAGACCAAGTAGCCCATGCACCACGACCAAAGCACGTTTCATCAGGATTACGACAATCGTGCACAATCGCCATGAGAAACGGGAGCGTGTGACTGGGGCTTTGCCAAGCTTCTCTGAGAATGTCATAAAACCCCACTCATTACTTTTTGAGGTATCACATTAACAAACAGACACAACCATCAAACGAATCAATGGCAAAAGCTAACATGGACGCTGAGGAGGTCTCAGTGGTTTTATTAGTAGGTAATAAGGCCAAACATCATGGTGAGGATTATCCTCCACGAACTCGATCTTTTACCTTTTCATTTCTTTTGGATTCAAAATAAGCAAGTAAGCCCATTGTCACCATCTTCCTCATCTCTACTTCTTCTTCTGCCTTTTCACTTCCAGCTGTGTTTTCTTTTTTATCTCATACCTAATGTTGTGAAGAGTCATGTATTGCCATGCCACGTCAAATTGACAAAAAAAAAAAAAAAATCAAGGTGTCATATTTCAGTTGTAAAACATCAATATATGGAGCAAGTGCACTAATAATTAGATTGCCAGGAGGATGATATACTTTTGATATATTGCCCCTGCCCCTAATGGTTATGCTAAAATGTTGGTTAATTAAAATGCTATTTCATGCAGTTGTGGTCTCAGCTTGTGCCGCAGCCTCCAGGTGTCTGAACATGTATTCACAGCACCATTTTAGATTGAGTACTAGATCAAATTTCTTGGAACTGTACACTATTTTTGGTCCATGTAGATAGAGAGAAGTTTGACATACTTAAGAGAGACATTTACAGAGTAAAGGAAATGCTGTGGGAGAGATCTGAGCCACGCTCCACTCCCTCTTCGCCTGTCCTTGTGAAGTGAAGGGGTCATCAGCACAACCACACTTTTCATGGCAGAGGCTTTAACCTTCTCTCTCTCTGTCATGCCGTGGCACTCATGGGCTCAGACTCACATTCACACACACGCACATACTGGGAACTGATGGAAGAACTGTGTTTGACTATGAGAGCATTAGCCTTGTACTGTTCATTTTTCTGCTCTGACACTCTGGAGGAAATGGTAGCTGGCGGGAAACAAAATGAGGAAAGCAAATGTGTTGCATTTGATGTTTGATTTTGTTGAGTAGAGAGGGCTTCTTTGAATGCAGGAGGGAGCAGCTTCTGTTTAAACCAACCCCGATGATCAAACCATCTTCCAGCTCAGCCACTGTCATCCTTCTCCAAACATCATTCTTTTAAAATCAATCATTTCTGTAAAAATACATTTCCCTCCTATGCAAATGCACTTTTCTCTTTTTTATTTATTTATGTCAGAAATTGGTTGTTTGCCCAGCTTTCTCTGAAGAGACAGCCAGTAATGGATGAAACTAACGTCGCAGCCAGATTCATCTCTTATGTCTTCCCACAACACCTGGAAGGTTTCCCAGGCAGGCATGCTTATCTGACTCCACTGTGTGGAGGAATCTCGACAGAACTTGGATGGAAAGTGGCTTCAAGCCCAGTCGGTGAAAGGCACACTGTGTCAAGAGACTTGCAAGCTGATCGATAGTGAGCTAATTGGAAAATAGCGGCAGGAAATGTGATAATGTGGCTGTTCGCTCTGGTCTCACTTTGGATGCACTCCCCACCCACCTTCCTCCCCTCTTCCCACCACCCAGGGCCGGTCTGGGCTCTTCAATCTCACGGCGCTTTAATAAGGCTGGAGCCAGTGTTCGAGTCGAGTGAGTATCATGGCTTCTTCATCAGATCGGTAGCCTTGTAGTGCAGATGGACTGGCCTGATTGTTTTTGGGAAGACATTAAAACATCTAAAAAATCTATCTATCTATCTATCTGTCTATCTCTCTGTCTGTCTGTCTGTCTGTCTGTCTGTCTGTCTGTCTGTCTGTCTGTCTGTCTGTCTGTCTGTCTGTCTGTCTGTCTGTCTGTCTGTCTGTCTGTCTGTCTGTCTGTCTGTCCGTCCGTCTGTCCGTCCGTCTGTCCATCCGTCCGTCTACCCGTCTATGCAAAACAGAAAGATACACAAAATTTTTAAAATGTGCCCCTCCTTTTTTTGTTCAAAAAGGGTGTAGGAGGAAAAACATTTTCCAAAATGAACTCAAACAATTCAAGCCTCAAGCAGCGAGCAGCAAAACTGAAACAGAAATCTAAACATTACCACAGTACAAATCAGTCTAATTAGCTGTACACACTATTTTGAGGCACACCTTTGTCTTTGACCTCATATCATCCCAGTCTGGTATTTTTGAATATATTTCTGAACCTTGCCTATGCTAATGTTGGACATGTTTTCATTTCTTTAGTGCAGCTGTTCCACAGATAAACTCCTTTTGTTCATATGCAGTGTGGTCTCATATTAGTCCTGATGCTTGTTTTTTGAACATGTGTAAAACTTTGTGCATGATTTGGATTGTCTAGACATCAACCAGATCCTGAAATGTTAGTGCTTTTAGTTTGATAAATTGGGGATTTGTTGGTTCTCTGTAACTTCATTTTTGTGATGATAATAACTTTGTTTTCTGAAGGATAAATACTGAGTCAGTGTTTGTCTTGTATGTGTTTCCTCACACAGTAACTTGTATTTGGAAGTATGAAGGAGCAGCACAAGGTGAGTAGAGATGACCAATTTAAAAGATCTTTAATTTGTACAAAATTGCAACTGACTTTGACATTTTTGATTTGACATGATTAAAGATTTTCAATTTAGTTTTCATCAATCATCACTCCAAGAAATTTTATTTCAGACACTCACTCTATTTCTATATCATTGATGATGATATAATTTCTTTGAGTTTGTTGGTTTCCAAATATTATATATTCAGTTTTACTGAGGTTCAGTGTGAGTTTTTTTGAATTAAACTAACTCCTCAGATTTTTTGGTTAATTTCTCACTGTATTCAATACTTTTTCCATTGTCCCCACAGCAAAGTAAAGTTGTATCATCAGCAAACAGTTTTGTCCAAGGACAGCAGGAGATGTCACATAAACTATTAATATATAAAAATAAACAAAAACAGGCCCAGCACTAATCCCTGTGGAGCCCCACAATTTATGATCTTCATTTCTGATTTGAGCCAAGTGAGTGGACTCCATCCTTCTGTAGGTTTGTTATCTGTAGTATTCAATGTTTGACAGTGTCAAATGTTTATTTTAGGTCCATAAAAACGTCTACAGAATATTATTTAACAGCAGTAGTTTTCTGTTCTACTAAATCTGCACCATCGGAGTGGTCCTATTTTTCCTTAATCCATGTTCTTGGTCATGCAGCACATATTATAAAGACTGAGTCTTTTTAGCTGTTTTGATGTGACCTTTTTTTTTTATTTAACTTTACGTATGATGTGCACATATGCTCTGGGGGAGGTTTTCACTAAAGGTGAGATACTACAAATTCAGAGTTTTATTCATTCTATTCATTCAGTTGTTGTTTATTGCCTTGACAAACATTCTTCATTTTTTAAAGGTTTTCTTTTTTTTTTTTTTTTAAAGCCCCCTTGTGTATTTGACTCCAGCTTAAAGAAGGTTAAGAGTTAAACCCGTAGAAGTTTCACTGCTTGCCAACAGCTGATATTTTCACAGGTACAGACAGGAGATGAAAGCAGAACAAGAAAAGCTAGAGATGAGCTCAACATGTCAGTGCCTGCCTTTCGATGGATCAAACTGTGACCACCAAGACACCTTGTAGACTTGGATCAAAAGCATACTTAATTAAAAAAATACATTCTGGCCAGCACATAGAAAGCCACAAAGGTGAGAAGGTAAAAAAGAAGAGAGATGAAGACTCTGTAGAGGGAGACGAGAACATACAAAATCCAAAACCAGTGAAGTTGGCTTGTTGTGTAAATCGTAAATAAAAACAGAATACAATGATTTGCAAATCCCTTTCAACTTATATTCAATTGAATACACAGCAAAGACAAGATATTTATCATTCGAACCAGTAAACTTTGTTATTTTTTGCAAATATTAGCTCATTTGGAATTTGATGCCTGCAACATGTTTCAAAAAAGCTGGCACAAGTGGCAAAAAAGACTGAGAAAGTTGAGGAATGCTCATCAAACACTTATTTGGAACAGAGCTCATCTAAGATGGACTGATGCAAAGTGGAAAAGTGTTCTGTGGTCTGACCAGTCCACATTTCAAATTGTTTTTGGAAACTGTGGTCGTCGTGTCCTCCGGACCAAAGAGGAAAAGAACCATCCAGACTGTTATAGGTGTGAAGTTCAAAAGCCAGCATCTGTGATGGTATGGGGGTGTATTAGTGCCCAAGGCATGGGTAACTTACACATCTGTGAAGGCACCATTAATTCTGAAAGGTACATACAGGTTTTGGAGCAACATATGTTGCCAACCAAGCAACGTCTTTTTCATGGACGCCCCTGCTTATTTCAGCAAGACAATGCCAAGCCACATTCTGCACGTGTTACAACAGCGTGGCTTCGTAGTAAAAGAGTGCGGGTACTAGACTGGCCTGCCTGTAGTCCAGACCTGTCCCCGATTGAAAATGTGTGGCGCATTATGAAGCATAAAATACAACAACGGAGACCCCGGACTGTTGAACAACTTGAGCTGTACATCAAGCAAGAAAGGAAAAAAATTCCACCTGAAAAGCTTCAAAAATTGGTCTCCTCAGTTCCCAAACGTTTACTGAGTGTTGTTAAAGGGAAAGGCGATGTAACACAGTGGTAAAAATGACCCTGTGACAACTTT